>CABHPH010155193.1:0-11992 GCA_902168325.1 Peromyscus nudipes | reverse complement strand
AAGTTTATTAGCATACACAATATTTTGGGGAACACAATACCCCCACAATGACACAGAGGAGCTTGGGGTTATGATTAATAACTAATGACTACAGCCCAGTGGTTGGCAAGTTTGAGGAGGCCCAATGAGTGACTGGATTTTAGGAACCCAAAAGGGGCCAACCTTTTCCTACCCCTGCCTCAGAAGTCCATTCAGGAGTGTTAGCAATTTCCAGTGTGTCCAGATGCTAAAACAGAGTGAAAGCACTTTGTGAACTGTTAAGAGCTTTCCGAAGCAAGCAATGCCTTGTCTTGGACCTAGGATTCAGGCCTGGGCCAGACTCCTGTTCAGACTATCTAGACTCTGTAAGGATTTGTTGAACTCAACTACCATACAAGTAACACCATTCTGAGATTACTCTTAAATGAGAGAATTTTGGTGGAGAAGCAGTCACTTAGCTCCCAGTTTTGACCCTAAAACAGTATCAGGTGGCTCCATTGTGCCTACTTCTACTGTAAGGCATCCTATAGAATGGGAGACCTGTTATTGAGAGGAGGCAGGAGGAGATGACATTGGCAACTGACAGTTGTCTCTGATGTCTAGATTCTGGGGCTGTGGGCTCATGAGTGCTTCCACAGTGACATCACCCGGTTTTCTTCTTACCTTCCCCATTGCAAGCATCCTCTGGTAGCCTGGCTGGGCTATCTCATGGTATTTATTTCAGTTCTAGAGAGTTAGAGATCTCTTGATTTCTATCAGCCAGTGCTTGAAGTTTTCCTTTGCACCCAGGGTTTACAGAAGTAGATTTCTAGGTTTCTTCTGGGCTTCATCCTCATTTATTCTTTCACCAGGTGCTGGACGTTCTGCTGTCATTGGGAATCTGACCACAAGTAGTAACACAGACAAGTCCTTCTTTTTATGAGAATTGTTCACTGGTGCCTGGGTGAACTTTCTGGTGAAATCTACCCTATGCTGGGACAGGCTTTACAGTAGGACCCAACTCAGTCACATGTTTGGAAGGTCCAAGTGACTTTCCAGAGGTAATACAGTAAAGCACTCCCCCTCAAGATGCTTGGCTTGTTCATATTGTGCTTATATGGTTTCTGGGACATTGGTATTTCTATTAGCCAGAGGATGCTACTACTGGTTCAGGTGGCCACATAGAGTAGGAAAATTACTTCTGCAATGGCTGCCTCATGTCCTGTGACTGCTTCATCCTTGTCCTGATTCCCAGTATAAAATCTATATGACATGAGCGAGTAATTTTGATGCTAACTGAAAATACTTGTGTTGAGGCTTAGGGATAATGTTCTGCTACAGTGAACCCCAAATATGCTGTGGTACAAATGTGGCAGCCTAGAATCTGTCCACAAAGCTGTGAAATGTGGTGTGCTATGACATACCAGAGCTTAGCCATGTACTTGGGGAATCCTATGAACTCCTAGGGCTCAGAGGTAAAACAAGGGTTATGTTACACCCTATGGAGCTAAGAACTCTTGTTTCCTTCAGCATGGTTTCTCACCATGTGGTCCCATTGAGGTTCACTGTTTTTGTGGGTATGTTGAGATGTTCTTAGTGGGATACCACCTGATCTCCCAAAAGCCCTGGTGTAAAGAACTGACAGATTAAGAGACTGGTTTGCCCTCTGTGGTAGCTTGAATGAGAATGACCCCCATAGATCCCTATATTTGAATGTTAGTTACCAGTGAGTGGAATTGTTTGGGAAGGATTAGGAGGTGTGGCCTTGTGAGAGGAGGTGTGTCAGTGGGGGTAGGCTTTGAGATTTCAAAAGTCCATACCAGGCCCAGTGTCTCTCTCTCTCTGCCTGCAGATAGAGATGTAAAGCTCTCAGCTACTGCTCCAGCATCATGCCTGTTTGCTTTCTGCTGTGATTGTAATGGACTAACCTTCTAAAATTATAAACAAGCCCCCAATTAAATGCTTTTTTTTTTTTTGGTAAGAGGTGCCCTGGTCATGTGTCTCATTACATTAATAGAACAGTAACTAAGACATCCTTACAGGGGATTGCCCCTGAGCTCTTGGAAAGGCTAATTTCACCGCCAGGTTGGTTCGCAGGGACCCTGATCATGTCTGACATGGGTTCTCAGCACTAGTTGAGTCCATAATCTCCCCAGGTCCCAAGACACTTGAGTATTTTGACCCAACTGCTAACGGGTGTTTGAGTGTTTCATCCACTACTCTGAGTGACTGAAGTAATTCTGTAGCCATCCCCAAAGCATTCCAAAACTAAGTGAAGTTTCACACACAGAAAATGACCAACAAATTAGTTAATGGTGGTAAGGGACCATGGGAACAGCGAGTCTCCCTCAAGACTTGCCTTCAACAGAAGAAGAATGTGTACCTATAGCACTCCATGCCACCCTCTCTTGCAGCCCAGTGGTATATACACTGTTTCCCCATAGCTACACGAGGCTTTCATCTCCCCCTTTCCCTGCCTCTTCCTCAAAATGGGGAAGCAAACAACCCAGACACCCAGGAACAAAGCCAAATACTACAAAACACTAATGGACTATTCACTCCAAATGAGAATTTTAAAGAGGCACTTTATATGCAGAAAAGACCTAGTGCTGACATCAATGTTCCTATAAGCAGAGAAACAAAATCTACAAATCAAGTTGTAGAGAAAGGGTATCATTGTATTCCTTAATATATTCTGAGCCCCGTGTGCGATTGTGGAGGACTTCATGAGACATCTTGCTTTGTCGGTAACAAACAACAGTCCTAGACTGGCCTAATAACCATTCAAAACCTCATTCACACCCAGCATAGGTCCTTCTCACTTGTCTTGTTTGCCGTCTTGCCGATGTTCCGTGGACGAGCAAGCCTTTTTCTAACTTCTGCTGTGGCTGACATCCTGAATGCCACTGGGATCAAAGGTAGCCGGTTTTTCTCTCTGTGTCTCAGGGGACAAGGTTGAGATCCTCCTAGCAATACATCTCTCTTCTAGTTTGTGTTCAGAGTGACACATATCGCAGTCTTCCTTGGCTGTCTAGGGACAGGTGAATGGAAGGCAGTCCAGCATCCACTCTGCTTACTTTGTGCTCTGCAGTCTGACAGCAGGAGCACTCACGAGAACCCCCTGCACTTAGATGCCAGTGTCCTGCTCTGACCAGGTGCAAAGTGGCTGTGATGTTTACGGCATCCAGAGCTGGCAGTGGTTTAGTTATTACAAGGGTGGTTGAATTACAGGAAATGATAGTTTATATAAATACATGGCACTTTGGTTCTTGGAAGGAATGCAGATGACTAGTCTGGTTCTTCAGCCTTCACAATGCCATTCCCATGTCACCCTTGTGGCATTGGGAAGTAACTTTTCCATGTCATGAGATCCAGCATTGTCTTTCGTTCCTAAGTTCAGGGCTGCCCTTACATTCCACAGGTGCATTCAAGATAAACTGTTAAGCGCTGTGAATTGAGAGGATGGCATGAACTGTTGCACAATGCACTGTGACTACAGAGGCGAGTGAAGGCAATGATATGTGGATCATAGCGCAGAGGACTCCTGTCTCAAGAAGCAGATTAGCTCCATGTATGAGCTTTCGAGAGATATCTTCTGGGGGGATAGTGGGTTTAGGCATTATACCTGATGCTGCCAGTCTACATTAATAAGGGCCTTCATCTTGTCACTAGTCGGGTGAAAAAAGAGTATTAGTAAAATGTTTACAATGGTGTTTGCCACTGTCAATGAGAGCATTATTGGAATTCCCACTACAGCTGAATTCACTGTGTTTGCTTTCTAGCCTGCCTTTTTATCCAACATCTTTTGTTTATAGATCCTGGATCCTATACAAGATCTACTTAGTTATGGCCTCTGGTTGGAGGCTGGGAACTTGCATTTATTAAATGTCCTTGGCAATTCTGCAAACTGGTTGAGGGAGCCAATTCTCCAACCTGCCCTGGAGACAATTTAAGCTAATGTTCCATACCATGGTCCGACTTCACCCTCTTCAGCTACTCTGTTCTCTGGCCACACCGTCCACTGTGGCTGTCAAGGCCTATTTCCTCATCGTTTTTAGAAGGAACAGTTGTTTCCTCCAAGCACATCTGGCCTTCCCTGAACCCTGGCTGTCCTCGGCCATGCCCACCTCCTCAACTCTTCCACTCTGGGCTCTCTCCAGTCTGGCTGTATGCAGAGCAAGCACGTCTTCTCCACCTCTTCCCCTTTATCCAGTCACACTTGGGATGTTGATGAGGAGGCCATCTTATTCCTTCAGCAGTCGCTTCTGCACTGACTCTTCTACTTTCACACATAGGACTCACTCCTGGGCAAACTTCCTCTCCTCTGTACCAGTTCAAGACCACACCTGGCTCCAGACCTGTGCTTCGTGTTTGGCCCCATTCCCACCAACAACTCTGTTGCCACTTGGTGCCTCCCGCTTTGCTGCCCACACAGGATGCAGGTCTCCTCCCTGTGGTTATCCCCGTGGTTGAAAATGGCCCGAAGTGGTCGCTATCTGTGGTCTGGCTGCTTAGCCAGGACTGTTGACTTCATCCCATCACGTGAACATTGTGGTCCTTGCAACGGGTAAAAGAGAATTCTTAGTCTGAACTGGGAAACTCTTCAGTGGCAAGGAGGTCAGAGATAAGGCTGGGGACACAGCCCAGTCTCAAATGATAAACCTTTCCTGGAGATATGGAAAGAGGCCAAAGGCAGCCAAGTGACAGGCACTCCACGGCTTCTGCAGTCCTCTCTTCCATCTTGTAGGCTTATTTGACTCTCCTCACTCACCGGATTCCTTTCCCCTTTCAGACCTCCCCTTTCTCTGTCCTTTGCTGCAAAGGGTTCAGGGTGGGAAGGCAGTGGCAGGGGTGGCGGTTGGGTGGGGTGGTCACATCCTGTCATGGCGTAGGAAGCCCACGGGCATGGACCTGCCACTGGCAGAAGTCGTCTATCTTCCCACAGTACTTTGTTCCTAAGGAAGAGAGGGCGCAGTGAGAAGTCACCAGTGACATGCGGTCCCAGGGAAAATTTATTATCCTTTTTGTTCAGCTCGATTCTTCTCTAATCATCAAAGCCAACAGTTTCTGCAAGAACAAACATATGACTTACGCTTCCACATACTCTTCCATTTGACAAATACCTACTCAGAATGTAGTCTGCTTGGGACCTTGGGACAGGGGTACTGGCATCAGGGATGGGCAGGGGAAAGACAGAGACAAGCCTGTGACTTACACAAGGCCTGTGGCAGTGCAGACCTGGGAATGGATCTTTAGTAGAATTAGGGCAACTGCTAGAATTAAAAGCAATGGAGGAACTACAAACCAAACTAACGGCTCAGAAAGGCTCAGAAAATCCTTCTTGGCTGTTGTACCTAAGAGAAGCGTCATGGCAGAGGAAGGCTAGTGGACTTGTAACCAGACAGATAGGTGAGGTAGGTAGCTCTCTAGGTGGAGTCAGTCTAAGCTGCAGGAGATGGGAAGGTTCTGGTATATTTGCAAAGTAAACAGTGTTTCCTTTGGGCGAAGCCCGGGGTTCCTGAGAAGAGGAGTGAGTGAGAAAGCCTATGAAGCTCAGGCCAGGCAGCCCCATGTCACGGGCACACATGGTAAGTTCTCATGTGACTGAGTTCCACACTGAGCCAAATCATGTTTTGGAAGGTGAGTCTCACGTTCTAGATCAGGAAGATTTCAACGCTGTAGCTTGGGAGGGATGGGTGGTGGCCATAAAATCCCGGGGGAAAGCAGATAGTGCAGGAATGGATTACTCAGTGGCGACCGTTTCTGGTTGCATGAAGAATATCTAAGATCTGTGAGGTATAAGGAAGCTGTTTCTGCTTCTGTACACTGATTTCTATTGCTAGGAAGCTCCTCAGTCCAATGTTGATTTCCATTATTGTCCTAATGTTTATCTTGTGTAAGAGGAAGCCATTTAGGGACAATATAACAAACCATAGTCCATGTTCCCGATGAAGAAGGGAGTAAGGAGAACATACCTAGGGGAATACAGAACCATGGAGCATCTTGGGAGTTATTATACTGTTGTGTTTAAACAGAATATGGGCTGAGCACAGCCTGTTTACAGCCAGCGCTTTGTTTTGTCTTGTTAACGAATTTTAGAATAACAGTTGGAAATCTAATTAAGAGCTTTGGAAGTTGTGGTTTTAGTGGTTCTCAGTTGTGCAATGTCCTGAGCCTCTTCCTGGGACTAGAAGACATCCTGGTGTGTTAACCAGTTGTTACAAGGCCTTTGATTAAGTGATTGCTCCATCCCAGCCAGGAAGTATGTGTGCTGGGCTTTGATTTTTGGTAAGAATATATCCTTGGGATAGTATGTTGATCATGCACAGTCTAAGAGGTGGAAATCACATTACTGTCTTTATGGTGTCTTTTTAGGGATGTTGAAATGTGTGGGTGACAGGGTATGTAAGGAACCAGATGGAAATCAGCCAGTTCCATAAAAACATTTACGGGAACTCAATGCTCAAGGCCAGGACCTGGACAAAATTAGTCTCTGTATTCTTTTCCTTCTTCTTTATGGATCTCTTTTCTCTTTCAGAGCCGTTGATGCATCAAAGAATAACTGGAAGTATTGTGACAAAATAGTATCATTTTCATTCTCAATAAGAGGACAAGAAGGGCCACCCAAGTGGAAAGGGAACAATTAGCCGTTTTAATCATCAACAGTAAATTGCCAATAATTCTTAACTATGTTCTCGTGGTAACGTTATGTACTGATATGGTTAAAGTGAATACGAGAATAGATTTTCTTTTCTTTCTTTTTGGCAGGGCATGGTTGGGGGGAGGGTAGTTGGATTTGGGAAGCTGCTTGTCGGAACAAAAAGGATTCTAATAAAGCCAGGAGAATCAAATCATAGACATGTCTCCAAGCAGAAAGTGAACTTGATGTCTAGCTCCAGTAGTTCTCTCAGGGACGATATAGCAACTTGCCACAAACGAAAGCTCCTTATATAACAGAAATTCACTTTCTCTAATATTGGAAAGCAAAGTTCAAATTCAGGTGTTTCCAAGGCCACATTCCTTCTGACATCTCTGGGGGACAATCCCCCCTCGCCTTTCCCTGCTCCTGCTGGCTTCAGGAGCTCTGGTGCAGCAATGTTGTACAGTCCTAACGACCGTCTCTCGAGCGCATGGTTATCTTCTCTGCATGACTCCGTGTCTGAAACCTTCTCTTAAAGGTTCAGTGTGAATCATGGTCAGTCTCTGAGATCGTTAGCTCTACCCATAGGGTCCTTTCACTGGAAAAGGAAGCTTTTCCTAAGTAACAATACACTCACAGACTCCATGGATTAGGACTGGGACATGACACTGAAGGGGTACATCTGCTGGCACAGGGTGTGCCCTCTGAGATTCAGCATGTTTGTTGATGGACTTGTCCAAGAGATAGCAGAGCCGTCTCCTGGATTCCATGTGAGCAGATGAATTGTAGGAGTCCCCAAGAGTCCTTGGAACAAAAGGGGTTATATAATTTACAGGAGAGAGTTTGTAAATTTGTTTTTCAAAGCACAGTGTATTCTGAAATCTTATCAACAACTTTTCCAACAGACTCCAAGACTGAGAATTAGATTGACCAAGGGGATGTAATCTGCCTGAGACATTCGGTCATTCCAAACAGCCCTTGCTAGCTACTCTTGTTTTCTTTGGAAATACGGAACACGTTGAACTAGTCTAGTCGGACATTTGAAACCATGGAATCTCTGAAATACTGAAGTGTTATGGAATAAAGAAATACCTTTTAAAGCAAGTCTTCCTAAACAAACCTAAGACGTCCTAATAAATATTGTACATGTTCTTAAAGATGCTCCAAGGAGGTCAGAATTCTTTCCTTTTCTTTCTTTCTTTCTTTCTTTCTTTCTTTCTTTCTTTCTTTCTTTCTTTCTTTCTTTCTTTCTTTCTTTCTTTCTTTCTTCCTTCCTTCCTTCCTTCCTCCTTCCTTCCTTCCTTCCTTCCTTCCTTCCTTTCTTTCTTTCTTTTCTTTCTTGGGACATTAAATCCTAGACTGGCTAGGATCATAAATGAAAAATCAGCTCCTTCAACAATAACTGCAAAGCAGCCCTGTTTTCTTCCACTATCTGAGAAAACAGCCCTCGCATGTCCTGCTCACTCTCCCGCACTGTTGGAGACAGAGCTAGTGAAATTGCAGGGTTCTCTCTCTTTTAGAGTAAACGGCAAGAATGAAATCATGTCAGCACCATTTACCAATTTCATTTTTAATTGGCTAGTGTGCCATTGATCACTGGAGAGGAAATGAGTAAGTGAGGTTTGATTTGGGCTCGGGAACCTGCATTATTACCGTGTGCATTCGTTTACAACATTTTCACCATCCACCTGAGATGTAGTTATTTATTAGCATAATGTGGTTACAGATCTGTCTGCAGGGCTTAACGATGGAAATTGAAACTCTGTGATGATTTAGTTGAAAGTTACCGGGGCATTCATAAAGCTGTCAGGATTACAAGAGAAACCACATGAAGAAAATGCCTGCGCTAGTTGCCATGAAGGGGCTATTCAAACATCGTCAGTGCTGTTATCCATAGAGAGTGTCTCTAATTTATAAGCTCCTAGACCAGAGGAGCTGTAGGTTCAAAGGGAAGTAGCTCATAGGAATGACAGGAAGAAGAGTGATCATATGTTTTAAAACATAAATCAGGAAATAGAACAAAAGAATTCCCCCGATTTGTTAATTTACTTGCCTCTTAAATGGTATCCTCAGTTAATAAATCGTATTATAGAAAACACTAAAAATAAAAAAGCACAGAACTCTTACTCAACAAATACTGTATACCATTTTGATGGCAGGCATGGTTTTAGTGGTCAATGGGATATAGAACTCACAGATAAAGTGTCTGTCGATGGAATTCAGTCACTGTGTCAACAGGTGTTTATCAAGGGACTTCTACAGACCAAGTACGGGCTGTGGTTGATGTTCAGTCACTTCATAGCCACATACATTTGTGATTGCAACCACTTGGGAACTCAGATGGTTCTGAGCACTGTCCCTGGGTGTTTCTGGGATTGCTCGGATGTCTCCCATGAGTCTCTTGACCCTTCTTAGCTGTTTGTGTCTGAGCTAACTATGCTTGAACTCTGGGGACTCAAGTCCCAACGCACAGAAGTAACAGATTTGGGCTGAAATTTTGCTCTCATTTCCACTGATGCCTCCGTGACCACAGGCTCAAGCTAGTGGAGTCTAGGAATTAACACTAGAAATCTGTCTGAGTTTGATGTTGATGTCCTTGGAGTGGGCCATGTGACCTGGGGCTGGGAATACCATTGCTGTGATCATGCTGGGTCACAGTGTTCAGCTACTTTGTTATTTTATTCTCCCTGTGACCATGGCCTCTCCCTGAAGTTGTACCTTCACATGCCATGCTGGTAGCATCTGGTCTCCATACACAACCCAAGGATATCAGTTCAGAGAGGGGAGAGTGGCTTCTTTTCATGTACTGAGCACCCCTGAGATCTACACTCATTAGGCTGATGTATACATGTGTGTATCTTTGTTTTACTTTTTAAAATTGCAAATAAAATTGTTTTTCATACAATATAGTCTAATCATAGTTTACCCCCCTCCCAACACTTCTCAGATCCTGCCCACCTCTCTACCCACCCAACCTCATGCTTTCTTTCTCTCTATCTTAGGGGGAAAAAAAGGCAAACCAACCAGAATTTAAAAACAAAAAGAAAAAGCACAGGAAACACCACACACACACACACACACACACACACACACACACACACACACACACAAATAAAAACACAAAATCAGGAAGCATAATATTCAAGTAAAATACCAATAAATAAAAACTGCCCAAGCAAAGCAATCTGACACAGAAGTCATCAAAAATACCAGTGAGTTGGTTTTGTGTTGGATACCTACAACTGAGTATGGGACCTACCGTGAAATGTGGTTAACATACCCAATGAGACTTCGCCAGAGAAAACTAATTTTTCTTTTGCAAGGAGATGCCAATTAGAGATAGAAAACAGATTATGCCTGAGGAATTTGGGGCTGTGGGCTTGGGAATACAACCAGTAGGCCCAAACTAAATAGTACGAAGTTCAAGGCAGAGGAGACAGCCAGAAGTAAATGCAAAGATGAACCAGCTACCAACCACAAAGGCAAAATACAAATGTGATGCAGCTCACAGAAAGAAATGAGGTTGAAGTCTGGGTATGGTAATTAGAAACATGGGGTTTTGTGGCAAAGATAAATTAACTGACCAAGAACTAAGTGATCTATACTCAGATCTTCAGGATGGAGAATTACAGCTTACGTGTGGTTTACCATTCAATACACAAATATTGAACTTCTCTGGAACAGTGTGCTTGGCGTTGGTGACCCAGGAGTACTGGCTTTTCAGAACCTTCTTCTGAAAGTGTCAGAAAGGTAGGTCCTGGAAAGCAAACCCAAACACTTCTTTACATATGTGTTGTGAACTAAGGATAGACTGGTGCCTGGTCCAGTTGTCATCAGAGAGACGCCATCCAGCAGCTGATGGAAGCAGATGCAGACCCACAGCCAAGCATTAGGTGGAGCTCAGGGAATCCTGGAGAAGACAGGGAGAAAGGATTGTAGGAGCCAGAGGGGTCAAGGCCACCACGAGAAAACTCACAGAATCAACTAACCTGGGCTCACAGAGACCGAACGGACAACCAGAGTGATGGCATGGGCCTGACCTAGGCCCTCCCCACATATGTTACAATTCCAATAGCTTGGTCTTCTTGTGGGACTCCTAACAGGGGGAACAGGGGCTGTCTCTGTCTCTACTGACTTTTGGGACCCTACTCCTCATACTGGGTCACCTTGTCCAACCTTAACACATGGGGAGGTGCTTAGTCTTACTGCAACTTGATATGCCATGCTTTGTTGATACTCATGGGAGACCTGCCCTTTCCTAAACAGAAACAGAGGAGGAGTGGATTGGGGGTGGGGAAAAAGGGAGTGGGGGAGAGGAGGGAGGGGAAACTGAGACCAGGATATAAAATAAATGAATAAATTTAAAAAATAAAAAAGCTAAACAAATAAAGAAGGAATAGCTTTTCTACTTTTAAGTGGAAAAGGAAAAAATCCAAAAGAATAACATCCAACACATGAAAATACACGAACTTCAAATTTCAATACTTGTAAATAAAATATTATGGGAATATCTCTAAGCTTATTCACTCATGTGTCACTGTCCATGGCCGCCTTGGGGTTACAGCAGTAAGGCTGCCTCGGGGAGAGACTACATAAGCCACTTAAACTAGAAAACTCAGTGTCTACATGCCCCTGGGCCAAGAGAGGAGGTGACATAAGAAATACAAGATTACACAAAAACATGGAGGTAAAGATGTCCTCAAATGTATTTCTGGAACAGAGTGGGAGGCTTTCCTGATGCTCCCTGGAACAAAATATAACCAATGTAGGAAACTTGAGACTTACAGTTCTTCATTTGTTGTCGCCTATACAAGAATCCAGGAGGAACAAGATAAAGAAATGAGCATTCTGTAGTGTACTTACTTTATAAGCAGTAGCAACAATATTTCAACTTATTCTTGATTCTAGTTTATGCACACAAGTATAAGTTCTGCTTTATTACCCACTGTCTCCTATGTGTTATTAAAGCACTGTTTGGTCAAGATATCCTACCTAAGATGGAGTTAAAGATAAGAGCTTTATATCAGTCATCTGCTAGGCATTCTTTCTACCCCCCATCAAGCCCAGGGTTCTAGAGGGTCTCTGCGGTGAATTTTCTAGTGTGGCCTGAGGAAAGGGTGCCCTCTGAGAGACTCCTTCCTCCTGGAACCTGGGATGGGGAGACAGGATTCTGATGCCTGTGAGAGAGGCTGTACTATTGAGCGTGGCTGATCTCTCTCCCCTCATTTGGCTGAGAATCGCTGAGGAAGGTAACAGATCCAGGGCTCTTAACTCCAGTTTTCCTCTCTTACCTTTGGCCTTGCTGGGTGAAAGTGCAAGCTCATCTTCTGATGGACAAGAGGTCAGAGAGAAGGAGCAGGGTCCACATGGACTCACTGAGAGGAGAACAGCTCA
>CABHPH010155192.1:6950-40111 GCA_902168325.1 Peromyscus nudipes | reverse complement strand
TTCTTTCTTTGTAAACATATGGTTTTAAAATTCAGAAGCAGAATAAAAAATGAAGAAGAGGATGAGGAGGAGGAAAGAAGAAAAAAGGAGAAGGAAGGAGAAGAGGGTGAGGAGGATGAGGAGAAAGTTACTGTTATGTGACTCACTGCTAAGAAGAAAGGAAAACAACTTCTCTAACATATTGTTCTGATGCAATCAGGGTGTGAACTTTCAGCGTGCAGGGAGTTCACTGGAGTCACTTAGGGCTACTGTCCTGTCTAGGAAAGGGAACTGTAACAAGGAGAATGGTGAACTTCACAACTGAAGAGATTCAGCATCCTTAAAGGATGGGGTTGGTATTCTGTGAGGTAATTAATGCCTAATCAGCACTTCAATCATTCATTTGTTTGGAGGGCTTCAGAGGACTTTGTGTTATAAGACCTGTCTGGGTCCCGAGGCTCAATTTCTGACTAAGCTTTTCTTTGTTCTCATAGGGAAGTGGAATAAAGTATATTCCTAAGGTGATGGTGCAAAAATCAAACAGGAAGAATACCGAATTCAGGCTTTTCCTTAAACTTTCTGACAATCAAGAACCTTTGTTACCAGCCCCATGCATCATAATTGCTGAGGCACACTATCATCTGTCCCTACAATGAGTGTGCACATAGCTTCAGCCTGAAATATGCATGTCTTTGTGAGGCATACTTTTTTTTTTCATTTAAGCCCCTTTATTACAGTGGTACCAGCTACTGCTGCTATTGTTAAATGCCTGTCAGCATTTCCATTATAAACCTTATTTTCAGGGGATTTATAACCTAGCCATTTTAATTCACATTCAGCTGAAAGTTGCCATTGGAATTCTCAACATACAGAAGGTGATGTTTTCTTTTATCACCAAATTTTATTTGAATCTCCTTATCTGTATGAGATTTAGAAATGTGTAAAATCATAACAGGAATCCAAGAAAGTACAGATGTTTTGGTAGATTCTTTCTAAAAGAGTACACACAAGAAATAAGGAGAGTTGTAAAATTGACGCTTGACAAAACGAAAACCTTGATGGTTAATTTTAAATCATTGTTATTTAGACAATACTTCTATTCTGTACTCATAGTTCCTTACAATATGTTTTCCCATGAAAACTGATTCATATCATGTAAAAAATAGGGCCATTTAAAAATAGTGTCCTGATCTCTCTAATGAGCTTATATTGGGATCATGAAACATAATAAAATCATATCATTGTCTTAGTTAGGTTTTTTATTGCTGTGAAGAAACACCATGACCACAGCAACACTTATAAAGTTAAAAAATTTATTTGGGGTAGCTTGTGTATAATTTCAGAGGTTTAGTCCATTGTCATCATGGCAGGGAGCATGGTGGTGTGCAAGCAGAGTTGGTACTGGAGTAGTAGCTGAGTGTCCTACATGTTTGCAGGCAACAGGAAGTTGACTACGATACTGGGTGTTATCCTCAGCAAAGGAAACCTCAAAGCTTGCCCCCACAGTGACACACTTCCTCCAATACCCACTCCAACAAAGCCACACTTTCTAATAGTGCCACTCCCTATTAAGATTGTGGGAGCCAATTACATTCAAACTACCACACCACTCCTAATATAAATATTCTTAATATGAAAAAATGATATCTGATTTTATTTTAGAACTCTTACCTAAAATAATTCTCAGATTTTTCATGTAGGAAACCATGCTTAATATTCTTTTCAAAATATAAAGTGTTTTGATATCATGTGGCTTCGGTAATTTGTTTCCATTTTTAATGTGTGTATTACGGCCATGTTTAAATTACAGAGTAAATGATTCATAGTTTTATGTTTCTCTCTCTCTCTCTCTCTCTCTCTCTCTCTCTCTCTCTCTCTCTCTCTCTCTCCTAAAAACCCCTCAGATTAGGCAATCTGACCTTCTCCAGTGAGTAACGCTGACATGATGAGGGAAAAATAGCTGGAAGGACCCAGCCTGATTTCCTCTTACTCGATAGTAACACAGATTTTTCTCCTGAACCACCGTCACTCCATGTCCAGAGCATCCATCTGGACGAAATCTTGGCCCATTCTTCTTTTCCACCCTCCCTCTCTTGTCTGCCTGTTCTGGTCTTAGCAAGAATCTTAACTTAGTTTTTAGAGAATCCTCTACTCTTCAAGGCTGATCAAGGTAGTCTCTCTCTGATTTTGATTTCTATGTCATTCATTGGTATTTAGAATTCTGGAAAGCCAGTTGAGCAACAGTCTCTGAAAACATCAGACAGGATATTTTTTGTTTACAATTGAAACAACAGCAACCACAACAACAACAACAAACTCCTACAAACTAGCTCAAGGAAATTCTAAAATGTATCAATTTATACAGGCAGAGTTGGACCTAATACCTGAACAAATAGACTGAGAGTCTATCCCAAGAAAAATCAAAACCATAAAAGATAGATGGCTAGTACAAATACATACATACATAAGCCAGAAAATAGCAAGTAGTGGAATGACCAAAGTGGATAAAATTGGTCCTTGGTACATTGCCAGAATTCACAGTGCTGTAAATATTGGAGAAATCAATGGGATGGCTCTGCCCTTGAAATTTGTACTACTTCCTTCACAAGCTCATGTGCTTCAGTACATAGGTGGTCTCTAGGTGGCTGTGCATTTCTGGGAGTATGTACAACATTCAGGCCAGGAGTCCTGACTAGTAGAGGTGCATAACTTGTGACAGGCTTGCTTCTGGTCCCTGCCTTTGGTTGCTCTTGCACTAAGATATGAACAAGTCATATCACAAGGTCCTGTTACCACTGCTAAAACCTTTCTAGCTGCCATTTCTTCCATGCCTCAGTGGACTTCACCCTCTGAAATTGTGAACCAAAATAAACATATATGAAATGAAGTTATGCCACTTGGACAGAAAGTGCTTCTTGAGAGTCATAAGCCATCTACCAAAAATTCAGCACAAGGCATGGAAACCTCATCTAGTTGTTGTTCTCCAATCCACTTCAGCATGTCTACTACTGTTGTCATTGTTTGGGTTTTGTTTGGGCAGCCATATTGTTGAAGTTTCATGGATGTAGCTTCCCTGTCATTTTTAGGAGACATTATCTCCACAGATTTCCCAGGCTTGCAGCTCTTAAAATTTTTCAACAGTATGAGGAACAATTACTCTCCTGTTGAATGAGCTTTAGGTACAATTGAACAGTTTTTAGTTATAACCAAGATTACTGCCGTTATTGTACCTTTAAAAATATCTTGCCAGCTGGGCAGTGGTGGTGCACACCCGGCTTTAATCCCAGCACTCACGAGGCAGAGACAGGTGGATCTCTGTGAGATTGAGGCCAGCCTGATCTACAGAGAGAGTTCCAGGACAGGCTCAGAAGCTACACAGAGAAACTCTGTCTCAAAATTCAAAAACAAATAAATAAATATCTTTCCCCGTTAGTCATTGTTTTGATGCACAGGCTACACAGATGGGTAGAATTGTTGACTGCTTTCCTCCTTTGAAATCTCACATAGCACATTCTGGTCCTATGAAAGCATGTCCACAGGGAGGAGGCTCTTAGATTAAATTCAGACTGAATCTTCCAAGTACTGTGGCCCAAAAACATGATGTCTTCAGCAATAGGAATTGACCTTCAACCTCTGGCAAACAACCAACGTCAAAGGCAAAAAGCTACATTGTTTCCAGATTCTATTGGACTTTTCTCAACAACTAGAAAAGAGGTTTTTCCTACCAGGTGCTAAATTTTTGTTAGGTGGTCTATGGCTCTCCAGGAAAGTACTTTTTGTCCAAGTGGTATAACTTCATGAGGGTTCCTTTTCTCCCACATCTTCTCCAGCATTTTTGGTAGTTCGTTTTGTTGATCTTGTCTGTTCTGACTGGGTGAAATGAAATCTCCAAGTTGCTTTAATTTGCCTTTTCATAATTGCTAAGGATGGTGAATAATATAAATGCTTTCAATCCTCTAAGCAAAAGACAAGCTGGCTGATTGGATTAAGAAATGAAACCCAGAAAGTCCTCTTAGTGCTGGACATACATAATCTTGAAGTTAAAAGGCAGAAAAAATGTTTCAATTCGATGCAGATACTCTGATCTTAATGCGTGCCAAAATAAACTTCAAATTAAAATTAATCTAAAGAGATACTAAATTGTAATCAAGGGAACAGTTAAACAAGTGGGCATTTGAACCTTAAGTTTATAAATTTATAAACTATAAATTTAAGTTATAAATGCCATATATGTTTATAGATTCACTATATATATGTATATATACACACAAATATATATGTAAAATTTTTGTGTACCAAATTTCATTAAAATATGTAATAGTGGGATTAAGGGCACATATTAATATCAATCCATTAATAAAAAGTAGGTAATTTCAGTACTCCATTTTCTCCAATTCCATTTGATAGGTCATTTGGACAAAAATAATCAGAAACACATCAGAAGTAAATAGCAGCAGATATAAAATGGACTTAAGTGATATCTCAGAATATTCCAGAAAAAAAATGAGAAAGATTATTGATTCTAGTCAGCATCCCATGAAGGCTTCTCTGAAATAGAATACACCCTGAGATGCAAAACAACCTAAATAAATTCAGGAAAACAAAAATAACTTTGTATGTCCTATTTGATAATAATGCAACCAAACTTAAAACTGACAGCAAATAAGTCTCTAGTACATACACAAACACACAGAGATTAAATAGTTTACTATTGCATAATGAATGAGTCAAAGGAGAAATCAAGAAATAAATAAAAAGTATTTCTGGAACTAAATAAACATGAAACTATAGCAAAACCTCTGGGACAAATTAAAAGCAGTCCTGTGAGGGAAATTTATAGCTCTAACTGCCTACAATATAAAATCAGAAATAGCAAAAATAAATGAATTAATGGTTTAAGTAAAATTTGGAAAAGTGAGAACAAAACAAACCCAAACCAAGTTGATGGCAAAAATTAAGAAATGTTAGAGCAGAAATTAAAGAAATAAAACAAACAAAAAGTAATAGAGTATCAACAAATAAAAATGATAATTTTTAGAGAAGATAAACAAGATCAACAGACACTCAACCCAACTAATCAAAAATAAAAAGAGATGACCCAAATTAAAAAGATTCTGAAAGAAACAGAGAAACATTATAGTGGACACCAAATAAATTTAGAATATTATAAAGAAATACTTTAAAAGGCTGCAATACATTAAGTTGTAAAATCTAAAAGAAATGTATGAATTTCTGAATTCATAGAAACCAACAAAGTTAAACCAATAGATAAACAACCTAAATAGACCATAATAAATAAGGAGAATTTATTGAAGCAATAATATAAAATCTTCTACCTGAACTAAGTCCTGTGCCAGATAGACTCACGGTAGAAATCTACCAGATTTCAGATTATCTACATCTCTGCATTTTGAATGGTTGTGATTTTCTGTAATAGTTTCCATCTGTGGCAAAGTGAAGTTTCCTTGATGAGGGGAGAGAGCTACACTCATCTGTAGGTAAAGGACAAATATTTATAATGTAGTTAGAGATTATGCTAGTTTAAGAAAGTGATGATTGTGGGTTCTCCTCTAAGAACCTTGTCTTGACTAGTCCTGGATTGTGGGCTAGATTTCCAGTACTAGGCATGGTTTATCTCTTGTTGAGGTCTTGAGTCCAATTAGAGAGTTGTTGGTTACTGTATGATATGGTGCCACTTGTGCACTCATAGGGGTATTGTACTTTGCTGGTCCATGTAGTTCATAGAACTAATAGCTGGGAAGAACTGTTGGTTGCTTTCCTCTTTCAGATGTTAACATGATGCCTTCTGATACTGTGAAAGGTAGTTCTTGGAGAGGAGGCTTTCGTGTTAATTCTAATTCAGGTCAACAATGTCTGGGCCCTGTGTCTGAAGGACAATAGATATATTAATATGGATAGGGATATCCAAGGAGGTCTCAATCTACACAAAGAACTATAGGCAACCAAGAAATGCTGAGAGCAGATGAAATAGTTTTCCTCAGGGAAGAAAACAATAATTAGTTATTCAATACTAAATGCTCTGCCCTAAAAACAAATATACAATTAACTTTATATAGACTAGGCAAGTTTTATTTATGTATTTAGAAATATAGATGAATATACATATGTGTATGTTACAATAATCAATAAAAAATGGTCTGTGGATTTTTTTTTTGTTTTTTCGAGACAGGGTTTCTCTGTGTAGCTTTGCACCTTTCCTGGAACTCACTTTGGAGACCAGGCTGGCCTCGAATTCACAGAGATCCGCCTACCTCTGCCTCTCGAGTGCTGGGATTAAAGGCGTGCACCACCACTGCCCGGCTTGGTCTGTGGATTTTAAAGAGCAATGAGAGATATATTTGAAGGTTTGATGGGAGTAAAGGGAAGAGGGAAATGATGTAATTATATTATAATTTCAAACAATAAAAGAAATAATTAAAAAATGGATTGTGGGTTTGAACAGAGAGATGACAAAGGAAGAAATAAAAGTGGTAAGAAATAGCTCAGAAACAATAAAAATTATTTAAGTAATATTTTGAAGACATGGAGCTATATACCTGTCTAGGCAGAAGAATTTAGAGTCTGAAGGCAGTTTGAGTGACCTAATGAGCTAAACCTGGGCTGCATAATTAGACCTTTTCCCAAAACAAAAGACAAAAAAGTTTCAACCACTTTTAATAATCAGCAATATGTATTCTAACGAATGGTTATGTCTGTATGAAATATGACTGGGGCTAATGACATTTTCAACTTTCAAACAATTTTTACTATTGGTAGGAGTTCAAACTCGTACAACCACTTTAGACAACAATTCTCAATCTAAAAGCTGGTATATAAAACATTTTTTTAAATTATAGCATATAGCCTGGATCAATGACACATGCCTTTAATGCACATACTCAGGATACAAAAAACAGGCTGATTTCTCTGAGTTCAAGATTGGCCTCGTCCATATTGAGTTTCAGGCCGGACATAGGCAAATACTGAGTTCCTATCTCCAAAGACAAAACAATAAAAAGACCTGAATCCCAACCTAGTAAAATAAAATATGAACGCATCAAATCTAAATTAATTTTCTGTAGATGAAATTCTAAATGGTCTTATTAAATAAGAAACACAGAACCAAATACAGAGTTAAAAGCCCAAGAGATCCCAGCACTAGTGAAGAGCCAAGACCACCTTATCTTACCACTCGCTGCCATCCTTCCCCTGAGAGAGAGACCTTCCTCTTGTGTGTCTTGTGTTTTATTGCTTTTCTGTTCTGCCTTCTAATTGGCTGTAAGCCCAGCCACATGACTTCCTCATCACTGCCTGTCTATACAGACTTCCTGGTCTCTATGGTTGGTACTGTGATTAAAGACTCAAGGGTCATTACACTTGGCTGTGTCCTTGACCACACAGAGACTCTGCCTGCCATGTGATCGGATTAAGGGTGTGGGCTACTACCACCTGACTTCTATCCCTGGCTTGCTAATGACCTCTATTCTCCAGGCAAAGTTTATTTATTTAACATACAAATAAAATCACATTTCATCACAATTAAAATATCGCCACAATTTCCCACCTCCTATGAAACATATATTTCCTAAAATTTCTGCTTTAGAAGTTTACGGGTAAAGTATAGAGCCCTAAAGCCCAGAATCTCACAGAGAGTCAAATAACTTTGTTCTATGTGGAATCATGTAGTAAGATGGCAGAACTGTGGTGTGACAGATGTTTATCTCAGAAGCACGACAATCACAACTCCATCTTTGGAATATACATATAAGTAGGAAAAACCAACTCCACAAAATTATCCTCTGACTTCCATGTGCTATGTGTCATTGTGTACATACACAATAATGATGATGATGATGATTAATGAACAATAGCAACACAATTGCTTAAAATAAAATTACATAAACTAGTTAAATTCAAAGTTAATTAATGAATTTTATTTCTTCCAAATTATTGTCCTACATTGTAAGTGATCTTCGGGTTTTCTACAGCTATAATACTGGTGTAGAAGTGCAATGATGTACTACTGCGTACTTCTTTCTCACTGCTCTGTCTAAGGTACCTTTCTTGTCATGTTAATACAAGGATGTTAATTATAAACATCAGCAAGACCTCTAAGTAAAGCTTCCCTTTCTCTGCCAAACTATTAAATAAGCACATTTTATTCTACTATTAAAGTTGAACTTAAGTGAAGGCTGGAGGTGTGGGGGAATAAAAAGACCCACAATTTTTTTTTCAGTGTTACTAAATATTTAAGTAAATGTTTAAAGTTAAATGCTGGACCTATTTAATTGTATCTAAATATTCTTCAGAGATACTGGGCACCCTCCATACTTATCTAGTATCTGCTCATGTTGACAAAATTCCTGGTTTCCTTCTGGCCCAGGATATCCAGAATTTAATCTGACATATTTTTGATGTTGCCATGGCTAGTCTTGGCTGTCAATGTGAAGACATTTGGAATCAACTAAAACCTAAGCTGCTGGGCACTCCTGTCAGGGATTTTCTTTTCTCACCCCCATCTTTTGTTGAAAATAGATTATTTTCTCATGCAATATATCCTGATTGCAGTTCCATCTCCCTCTACCGCTTCTGGTTCCTTGCCACTTCTTCTATCTTGGTCCAATCCTGTTCTGTCTCTCATTAGAAAAGAACAAGCTTCTCAGAGATAAAAACAAAACATAATTAAAGAAAATATAATAAGACAAAAAATTTGGACAAGGCAACCCAACAGAAGGAAAATAGCCCCAAGGGTAGGCACAAGAATCAGAGACCCACTTGTTCACTTACTCAGGAATCCCATAAAATACTAAACTGAAAACTATAATATGTACAGAGGATGTATTTTGGTAACCATATTATTGGAAGAAGGAAGAAACACCCTAAATTCAGGCCATACTTTCTGGTGACAACCCACATAAAAGAACATGGAAAAAGAACCTTTGCTATTTGCCTGCTGGCCTTCACTCTTGCTTGCAAGTTCATCGATCCTCTTGCTGTGGTGAGTGTCAAACTTAACTTAGACTTACTCAGGATTCCAACATGCACTGAAGACCAGCAGGTCTCTAGGAACCTTCTAGAATTCTAGCACTAGATTGAGACTGCTGAGACATCCAGTCTTGTGGACTAAGCAACTAATGTGTTCTTAGCCTTTTCTTTCTCAGACAGTTATTGTTGGACTACCAAGGCCACATCTTCAATCAGTATTAAAAAGTATATATATATATATATATATATGTGTGTGTGTGTGTGTGTGTGCGTGTGTGTTCATGTGTGCATGTATGTGTGTATATGTGTCCATTATATCAATTCTGTTCCTTTAGAGAACTCTAATACATATTAATTTTCTAAGATGTTTAAAATTGTCAAATATAAGATCAAAATTTAGAATGTTCACAATTGTAAAGATAACAGGCTTCTTTAACTCACAATGATCCCCATATTTATGCAAAGATACTCCATTTAAAATGTTTTTCTTAGCATGTTTTAGTTATATGTAATAATGGGTTTAATTAGGGCATTTTCCATAAGTGTAAATAATGTTTTTTAATCATATTCATTTTGTTACTTTGTCTTGTCTCAATGATTCCTTTTCTCCCCAACTAGATCCCCTTCTTCTCTCATTGTTTGTGTGTGTGCGTGTGTCCCAGTGAGTTTCGTTAGGGTTGTTTACAGGCGTCTGAGTAGGCACACTACTGAAGAAAATGTCTCTCCACCCCCACCAACCATTAACAGCACAGAAATAGGTGGAACAACGTAAGTTCTTACCCCTTTCAGTGACAGGATATTGACAGGTCCAGTCTTGTGCAGATCTTGTACAGTTTAATTAAAGCTTCTGTGTGTTCATGCACCACGGCTCTGCCATGTCCAGGAGTCCCTGTCACTCCTCAACCTTCCTCTGAGTCTCAAACTTGCTTTCGGTTTCTGATATGGTGTTCTTTGAGACTTGTAGATGGTAGTATACATGGTAATAAAACATGTCCCATTATGGTTGAAAATTTAACTATCACTTATTCTCGACATTTAGGCCACTTATAATTCCTGTGTTTACCACTGACAACTGCAAAAACAAGTTGATCTGACTAAAGCTGACAGAAACACTTAACTATGAGCATAGTTACTTAGAAGGAAATTTGAAGGATACACAAAAGATATTCCTCAAGACATTTTTTATAAAGCTTTCCTTTTTAAAGAACTTTAAAATTTATGTGAATGCATGTGTGTGCTGAAATGTGTGTATGTGCACCAAATGCAACTAGGTTCACACAAAGCCAAAAAGGCATGTAGGATCCCCTGGAAGTGGAGTCACAGGCAGTTACTAGCCATCTTGTTTGGGTCATGGAAATTAAGCCCAGGTCCTCTGCAAGAGCAGCAATTGCTTTTATAGATTGTACCAAATGCTTAAGCGTTGCCATGTATTTTTCTTCCATTATACATTTAGTTTATTGAGACACTACTCTTTTAATAATAAATAATAATATATAATATATAATAAATTAAATAATAAATAAGGTTTAGTATAAATTCAGTGTGTGTGTGATGTGTACATACATACACATGTACAACTCGAAAGATAGCTCTTTTTACTTTTTAAATAAGCACTGGAAGCATTAACATTCCATGAGATAAGATACCTTTCATATAAAATTCATTCTCTATATATTTTGTCCTTGTGATTTTACAGGTTTTATTGTGTGATATAGACTTCACAACTGATTAGTTCTATCAATCCCAGATGTTTAATAGTTCTGAAGTAGTTTCTGCTCTTATATTTAAAGAAAACCCTTTCTTCTAGGCCTCTGCTGGAAAAAAGGTGACATTTATAAGAGAGCAGATAGAAAATGAAGTGTCTTTCCTCCCTACAGAATGCAGCCTGCTGTAGATCCAGTGCTTTTACGTCTTCTACTACAGCAGAATGACATTTTTAACTCAGGAATATTTCCTAGGGCTGGGGAGGACAGCTCCATGGAAAGTGGTTGCCTAGTACACACAAGTTCTTGTGTTCAATCCCAGCACCACAAAAAAGAAATAAATACTTTCTATAGCTAAGTATTTTCTATTCCAAATGTGAAACTTTAATCTGAGATGCTTTAAAATCTTATTTATCCAAAACAAAATGTTTCATTTTAGACTCAATATGATGTTTATATTATCAAAGCATTTTAAATTAAAAATTATATTTCTATGGTTCAGAGGAACACTATGCCTTTAACTGAATATGAGTTATTTGTCCAAAGGTCCTATTCAGTGGAAGCTAGAGTGGGAGAAAGAAAGGAAGGGAGAGAATAAAAGAAGTACTGATATTCTTTGGTGCTCAGGATCCAGGCAATTCTGCATATGCTAAGCAAATGCTTTGCCATTGGGCTTCATTTACAACCCTTTGTTTCTGTATTTCATTCATCAGGGTAAGTGAGCAATCATTCATGTGAGTGTTTCATGAGTGAGCAAGTTGCATTTTTAGGTTTATGAAAATATAAAATCATGTTTTATAAATGAATGAGGTTTGTCATATAGAATGTATATGAATTTGTAAGGACAATTTCAGGTACATGTGTGGAGAAAGCAGGATAGAGGAACTCTCTGTACTGAATTCATTGAGTATGACATAAACTTACTTTTGATTCTTTTATTTTTTTTAGTTTAAGCCACATATGTGCTTATGTGAGAATAGTATGCAAATTAAGAAAAAGGAATCCTTTTCCTTCCTGATTACAGGAAATAAGAGACACTGGGGTTTTAACTGAATGAAAGAAAAGCACCCTAACAGAACTATTAGTATGACACTGTTTCCTTTTCTGGGTAGTATTAATGTTTCACATTAATGTGTCTGCTCTGCTTGGTATTTTGGTATTAGTATATATCAGGAGCACTAATGCTCCAAATCACAAGTCTGAGTCTGCTCAGTCTTCTAACACATACTACAAAGTGCCTGTCTCTCTGGGAAGCAGAAGTTCAAGGATTATTAGTTACAGATTAAAAAGCTGTCAGTGTGTCATGCATAATAAGTATTTCCATGAAAACTGGTTGCTACTGTTTAGAAAAATGATAACAGGAGAGTGTATTAATCCTATAGTGGTCTTGTACAAAACAAAATACAATTCCTTTAAAAATTTAATAAGAAAATGAATTTTTTCTTTATTAAGAAACGTTTTATTCATTTTACATAACAACCACAGGTCCCCCTCTTTTCCCTCCTCCTCCCCCCCCAGCTTTGCAACCCCCACCCCACCCCCTCCTCCCTCCCTCAAAAAGGTAAGCCCCCCCCCAAAAAAAGACAAAATAGCAAGGTAACCGAGAAAATTATTTTTAAACATAAGTTAGGAAGTTTTATTCATCATTGTATTTTACCATAAAAGATTCTGAGGAAACCATAAAATACCATTGTGTTTAAATCTATCCTCATTCAATCATAATCAAGTCCACCATGGCATTAATTTTTTACCATGGTAATGATTTGGAATTCAGACTTATGATGTTGTGTGACTTCCGGATAAGCCAGGCAACAGAAGAGGAAGCAGAATTCTATTTATAATGCTTCTATTTCTAATCTGAAATTATTAGAAAGGAAATGGAGAAAAAGCACATGATAGTCTTCAACAGAAATATTAATGTAGTAAAATATATTTACTCTGTTACCTGAGAAGTGACAATAGTCCCTTAATCTATTAGAATAATCTCTTCTGCAACAGCAGCAAATAAAAAGAAAGATGCATATTATGGATTCTTTGAGTATCAGCACATCACTGTGCTGTAATATATCATGCTTCACTGTGACACATCCTCCCATTTGTCACCTTCTGTCATGTTACTGTATCTCAAAAGACACAATGTTGCCCAACCTTTTTTTTTTCCTTTAGTGCAGCTGATGGACACCAAATCTTTGACACTGAAAACAGAACTATTTTAAAACCCAAAAGGTCTCAGCCAGAAGCTGTCTAAATGGATATTTCAGGGCCTGAATACCACAGAATGCAGTTATTTAAATGTATATTGTGCAGGTTGAATTTCTATTCGGAACAAATATTTTCCTCTCCTTGGCCACATTTTGCATTGCAAATGATGAGAACTTTCCTTCTGATTTGTTTGTTCTCTAGAAAAGTGTTATATTTCTGTTTGTTTCCTCTGGGGGGAAATATCTGGTATCATTTTTCTCACTATAAAAGCACCAAGATAGTTAAACTGTCCTTTTACTTTTATTTTTATTTTTTTATCAGTTGTTATCAACTTAAGCATCTCGGGTTAAGATTCGGAAATGTTTCTTTGGAGAGTGCAGAAACTTCTGCATGGCTGTGAAGCCCCCAGCCCTTCATTAGAATTCAGGAAACAGGGGCTACAGGAAGAGACAAGCCAAAGAAAATTCTACAGAAACTACCTCCAATGGCTGGTATTGACAGAATCAGAAACCCCTTACCTACATGAAGAGGAAGAAATACAAATACTTAAAGAATGTGATCATTCACCACCTTCTCATATAATCCTGTTTCAGAGTTTTGTACATACCAAAAGATTCTGTAATATTAATGGTTCCCAAAAACTAACACACTTCAGCTGCATTGTTTATTCATAGGGATTTCCTAAAGCTGCTGTGTCAGAACTAGGGAGCACTCTCTCAGCTTTCCTTGGACTAGGGAACACTGTCCCAGCTTCCCTTGGACTTTACTCTATCAAGTTGGCAGGTGAGGTTTTCTCCTCTATGGGTCCTGGTCATCTTTTAAAGATTATTTTGTTATTCAAACCTTGTTTATTTAAACTTTTCCCTTTTCATTCATGTACCTAACATCTGCTGTACATGAAATATCTTTTTGATAGGGTATTTGGTGACATATTGAAAACTCCTTTCTGACTATGACTCAAACATTTACAGAGTTCATTCAACTCTGGAAAAGTCAGTATCCTCTGTGAAGAACTATAGTTTCCTTCCCATGACACATGAACTGGACTCAGACTCCTACAGGATTTAGCTCAGCTTCTCTTCCCAGTTGATATCTGACTCATCCCCTCCATAACTATTAGTCTTGGCTACAGGCTCTTCCTTGTGCCTTGAAATGTGTATTTCCTTAGCCTGAGTCGGAGGTTCCTCAGACTGGAAAGGATTCTCTGCTGACTCCAACCATAGAAAATCAACACCTTCCTCAAACACCACCTCCTTCCAAAAGCTTTTCCTACTCCTCTGAGAAGAGTATATCTTCCTTCCTCTATGCTCCAATAATGACAGCATCTTTATTGCCATGCCAAGATCTATGACCTAGACTGACTGTTTAAATGCATTGTTGTTATGAAATCTGCAGAGATCCTTCAGTAGAACATCTGTGCTCATAGCCCTCATGTCTTCAATTAAACAATAAATCATGAATTGCTTTCTGTGTATCACTAATCTGTGTTTCGTTGGTTAGATTTTGAACTGCTGGAGGTCTTTCATGTCCTCCACCTTTTTTCTCCCATAAAACCTAACAAACATCCTCCCACTGAATTAAGTGAAGCAGCTACTCAGACCAGACCGATTTTATTTAGATTTTTCCTTGTGTTGTTAATTAAATCCTCATTAAAGAGGGAAGTTTATCAGTGATCATGTTAATATATGAATCTGAGAGATTATTTTTCTCTCATGTCCTACCTTCCAGCAATGCTGTGGATTTCTTTTCTACTTACTGTACAATGTTCCTTGTGTATTGCCTGCTTTACCTTAGCACCTGATGAACGTCCTCTAGGTCCTGTCACATTCTCTTGTTCAGTAGAAACATTTATACAGCTTATTGATTCCAGTCGGAATATATTTGTAAGAGTTATAGTCATGAATGAACTTGATGGATCATTTGCTGGTGTAAAAGTAGAATTATAGAAGTTATCATATAATTTTTATAACTTTTTTTGTTAGTTATGTTTTAGAAAGCCTCCTTCATGCTTGTATGAGAACCTGTTAATGTGTCCTAATTTATAATTACCTGTTTAACTTCTCTCTGTAAAATATTTGGGTTTTTTTTGGCTTGCCCTGGTTTTTACATTATGTCATTCAGATATGCTAACTACATTACATATATTTATATAATTAAAATAATTAAATTTTGACTTCTGGGTTTAATTTTATATAAATTAAAAAGATAATAAATATTTCTAATTTGCTTTACTTTTTAATACTTGGAAACCTTTCTTATTTTGTTATATTTTGTATTGTCTCTTAGAAGTCATGCTAGGTGAGACCTAGTGTGGAGGGTGGTGGTGGCAGTGCTGTTGCATTGCATGGTCGCATCAGGTTTCTTGAGCATAAGCTAGGTGATAACTGCTAGTCCATCTCACAGCCAAAACAGACTAAGTACACAGCTTTCCTTTTTCTTGTTATGTTTTCAAAATTCAATGGTGTGGTAACATATGCCAATGCCTATAACCCCAGTGTTGAAGATGCTGAGACAAGAACATGATTCTGAGTTCACAGCTAGCATGGGATGCAGTGTAAGAATGTTTCAGAAAATAAATAAATAAATTCATATGTAATAAGTAAGTTGATAAATAAGCCAAGGAAATTAATCTGATGTATTTGTATATAAATAGTAAGTAAAAAACATTCTACCAGGCCTCTGCAAATGCATAGCAATTTGTATACCAGTAGAATGTAATGGTCCCCTGTACAGGGTAGGTTACCTCTATATATTTGCAGTAAACATCAGGCTATGAATGGGAATAGGTTATGTTACATGGAAGCATAAGTGAGGTACAGAAACAGGCATCAAATACAGGAATATTTCCTTCAAATGACCAAAAAGACAGGGTTTTTATTCTGAGATTGAAGAGATGATAGCAGGTTCTGGGAGGAGCAAGTGCAGTGTGAGGGACATGCACTTGTCACTATCATAAGCAGAGGTGATATAAGCAGACAGAGAGGATGGGGAAATGTACAGCACAGACATGTGTTTGACCATAAGCAAACAGAGCACTAGGGTAAGAATTTTAATACCACACCCCACCCTCATTCCCTTCTCACTGCTTCTAAACACAATGTACTTATAAGAGAGTATCTGAGTAGATCAGAAACAGAAGTACTTGCTTCTGACATTAACTCCAGGAGATATTTCTAGATCTTTCTGATTTCTATAAGAAGGAGAAGAAAGCAAACAAGACCAGAGCTTCTATGCATTTCTGCATTGAGAAACAAAATATGTAATTGTGTGATGGGAAGTATTGTTATGTGGAAATTGATTAATAGAATTTGGTGTCTATACTTGTATAATAACTTGGTTTTGTTTTGAGATAGGTGCCATTAGCTTCATTTTAGGAATGAGAAAAATATATTTAGAAGGGCCACAGCACAAGAAATGTTGAAGGATTTGTAACTGTACAGGTAAAATATTTTCATTAAGGACTCACTACTTCTTTCTCTTCCAACTATACTACTGTCACCCTCTCACTGCTCATCACAAAATCACCAGTGTCATGGATCATTTTCACAGGCTTTTAGACCCAACCTGCTGAAAACGATATTCCACCAAGGAAGAATGCCAGTGCCCCTCAGCTTCTGTTCTGCATTGATGTGTCCATGAATCATGTTCCCTTGAATCAAGCACAGAACTCTACTGCCGCAGTCTTTCTAACAAATCCAACTCCGCTTAGAAAGATGAGTTTGTTTTATCTCAAATGCCACTGTCAAAATTACTTAGCAGACGGGAAAAACACAGCAAAACTATAATGACTTTCCTTGGATTGTTTATATTAGAATTCACAATTTTTCACTTACTAGTAAAAAGACAATATCTGGAAAACATGCACCTGCAGAAGAACCAGACACCCACAGTAGTTTCCTTTACATAGAGTTGAAATAGGAAAGCATGTCTCTCAAGTTTTTGACAATAAAAAACCCTATGCATGGTATTTTACAGAAGCAAAATGTCAGTGCCCTTTAGTTCAAACAATAACACTAACTCTACTAAAGAAACTGCCTGGGTCTTTAAGGATTATTTGTCATTATAAAGCACTGAGATGCACACACTTCATTTTCTTGAGACAGAGGAAAGTTCGGTTTTATTTGTTTGTTGTTTTCCCTGGAATTCATTCATTCAGGAAACTCATAGGATTAGACCTGTTTAATTCACATTCAGGAAGCTTACTGCTTCAGATATTGATATATTACAAATAAATCCCATTAGAAACACATTTGAGAAGCTGAGTTTCAAGTAACACCTGGCTTAATATCCAGAGAAAGAATTACATGATAAGTCTTTCTGATTTTTTTGTTTGTTTATTTTGTTTTGTTTTAAATTGTATACCTGAATGTTTTGTTTGGACCTTGGGTACAAAGGTTGTAATTGATCAAAATTGCATATGGCTTTCTATTAACATTGGTTCATGCAATGGTGCTCTCTTATTTCTTTCGTTCATTTATGGCCTTTATTTCTCATTAACAATTCTTGGTCATGGACAAATATTCCAATGTGTTTTCATTTGCAAAGTTTCAGTTGTGTCGATTGGTTTTATTCAGCTACTTTTTGTTAATGTGTGTGTATATAATGCATGTGTGTGTGTTTTCCATGTGTCGTGACACAGGTGTGGAGTCAGATGACAACTTTGTGGAGTTGGTCCATTCCTTCCATTTTTACATGTGTTCGGAGGATAAACTCAAGTTATCATATTAGCATCCTCAGAAGGCAAGTGCTGAGTCAGCTCACTGGCTGGTCCTATTCTGTTGTACTCATGTATACACACACACACACACACACACACACACACACACACACACACCTGTTTTTATAGTACATCTTGACTTAAATTGGTATGTCAGACTAACGTGTCCCATTTTCAGTTGTATTTTGTTTTCTTAATGTTTAGCTTTTTAACTTCTTTCTATATTCTAGATACTAAACCCCTGTAAAATACACAGTAAGCAAAGGATTTTATTCCGTTCTGTATGCCCTGTCTCTTTACTTGAATAATTGGCTTCTTTGCTATTCCGAATTTTTTAGTTTCATATTGTGCTATTTATCAATTACTGGTCTTAGTGTCTATACTATCCATCAGGATCCTGGCCAGAAAGTCCTTTCCTCTGTCTGTAAGTAAAGTATATTCTCCCTTTTCAGATTCAGGATATCAGGTTTTATGTTTACATCCTTGATCTATTTGGAGTAGAGTTTCGTTCAGAATGAGAAATAGGTATCTAGTCTTATTTTTCTAGAAGACCTCTCCAATTTCAAGGACCATTTATTGAAGTGCTACCTTTTCTTCCGCAGTATGTAGTTTTGGATTTTTTATCTAAAATTATTTGCCCTTATTATGTGGGTATCTTCAATTCTGTTTCATTGATTTGCCTTCCAGTGCCATGATGTTTTTTATTACTACACCTCTGTAGAGTAACTTAAAATAAGTGATGCTGATACCTCCAGTTGTTATTTTATTATTCAGGCTTGTTTCCCTATCCTGAGTTTTCTCTGTTTCCAAATGGAATTTAAGACTTTTTTTTTTCAAATGCTGTGAGTTGCTTTAGAAGTTAGATGGGGATTGTATTAAACTTGTAGATTGATTTTGGTAAGATGGCCATTTTTAGAATATGAATCTCACCAATCCATGAACATGAGAGATCTTTCCATCTTTGGGAATGGTTCTTTAATTTCTTTCTTCAGTCAAAGGTTTTATTATATTAGTATTTCATGCCATTAGATTTCTTCTAAGATATTTTTGGTGCTATTATGAATAGGATCACTTTTCTGAATCTTTTTTTGATATGTTTGTTATTTGTATATAAGAAGGATACTATCTTTTGTGAACTAATTTATATTCTGCTACTTAATGAATGTATTTATCATCTGTAGTTTCTAGTGAAGCTTTTATTATCCTTTAGATATAGAATCATCTGCAAATAGGGATGAGTTTATTTCTTCTTTTCCTATTTGTATTCTTTTAAGTCCCTCATTTTTCTCGTTCCTCTGGTTAAGGCTTCAAGTACTATGTTGAACAGAAAAGGAGAGAATGGGCATTCTTGTTGATGATATTAGCTAATGGCTTGCTGTGTATTTCCCTTTTGTATTCTGATTTTTGTCCCCTGTATCGATAGATTCTCTGGGACATTTTATAATGAAAGGATGTTGGATTTTGGCAAAAGCCTTCTTTGTGTCTAATAACATGATCAGTCCTTCAGTCTATTTATGAGGTTGATTGCATTTATTTATTTAAGTATGTTGAACTACATCTCTAGTATGAGGCTAACTTGATCATGGTAAATAATTATTTTAATGTGTTCTTGAATTTGATTTACAAGTATTTTATAGAGTTTTTTAAATCTAAGTTCATTAAAAAGATTTGTTGATAGTTCTCTTTATTGTTAGATCTTTATCTGGCTTTGGTATCAGGGTAATATTGTCATAATAAAAAGAACTTGGAAGAGCTAATTCTCTTTATATTTTATGGAATAATTGGATGATGATAATAATAATAATCATGCTAATTCTTCTTTAATGGTCTAGTAGAATGCTGCTATGTATTCATTTGGGTGTCTAGTGCTTTCTTTACTTAAGAGTTATTTATTTATTTATATTATTACTGGATTTTCATAGGTTATTATGGATTTATTTTAATTATTTAAAATATTAAATATTATTCATCTTGATTAAATTTTGGTAGGTCATATATATCTAGAAATCCATCCATTCCTCATGGATTTTCCAGTGTAGTGAAGTAAAGATATTTAAAGTATATCTTTATGAATCTCTGAATTTCTTCCATATTATTCATAATGTTTCACTTTTCATCTATGACCTCATTGGTTTGGATTTTTTTTCCTTTTTCTCTTGGTAAATTTGCCAAAAGTTTGCTGATCTTGTCAATCTTATCAAAGAACCGACTCATTTCATTGCTTCTTTTTATTGTTTTATTTTGTTTGTTTATATTTCATTAGTCGTAGTCCTGAGCTTGATATATCCTCCAGTCTATTCTTTTGGAGGATGTTGTTTGCTCTTGTTTTTGCAAAGCCATCAGGTACAACATTAAGTTATTAATTTGAGATCTCTCTTGTCTTTTTATATGACCATTTAGTGCTATAAACTTTTCTCTTAGAACTTGCTCTATTGCTTGACACAAATTTGGTGTTCTGCAGTTTCATTTTCATTAAGTCTATGAATTTTTTAATTTCCTTCTTGATTTCTCCTTTGACCCAGTTTTTATTCAGTAGTGTATTATTTAACTTCCAAAAATGGGTATATTTTCTGCTATTTCTGTTGTTGATATCTACTTTCTTCATATGTGATCAGATAGTGTGCATGATGTTATTTTAATTTTCCTAAAATTGTTTAGTATTGATTTGTGACCTAATATGCAGATGATTTCGGAGAAAGTTCCATGGTTTGCTGAGAATAAGTGTATTCTTAAAGTTTGGATGGAATGTTCTGTAGACTTTAGACAGGTACATTTGATTTATGATGTCATTTAGCTTCAATGTGTCTCTAGTCTTTGTGTGATTACCAACTGTTGGTTAGAGTGAAGTATTAAAGTCAGAGACTATCATCCTGTTTGGTTCAAATTGTGATTTTAGACATAATAGTGTTTTGTTTCTTTCTGTTTTGTTTTTGTTTTATTTTTTAACAAAATAAGGTGTCCCTGTGTCTAGTGCATATTTTCTTGTTATACTTTTCCTTTCATGAGAATGAAGTTTCCTTCCCTATCCCTTCTATTTAGTTTTTATTTGAAGTGTATTTATTTCAGGATTTAGAATAGCTAGGTCTGCATGTTGCCTTGTTCCATTTGCTTTAAATATCCTTTTCTGTCCTTTTACCCTAAGTTGATGATGGTGAGCTAGATTTTTTTTTTGAGGGAGAAGGCAACAAAGAGATGAATTTGTTTTCTTATCCAATCTGTTAGTCTGAGTCTTTATTAGGGAATTGAAGTTGCTAATAATGAGAGTTATTTTTGAATATGTTCATCAATCCCTGTTATTTTGTTGATTTGGTGTTGTTTCCTTAATACCCCTTCTTGTCAACTATTCTGGGATTACGTGTTCCTCATTCCCTATTGGGAATGTTTTATGAACCTTCAGACTGAAGTATTTCTTCTAGTATCTTTTTCTAGAGCTGGATATGTGGACATAAATTTCTTAAATCTGTTTTTATCATAGAAAGTTGTTCTTTCTTCTTTGTTTGAAATTGATAGCTTTACTGAATATAGTAGTTTTGTCTGGTCACTGTGGCTTTGTAGAACTTGCAGAATATTATTCTCAGTCCTTCAACATTTCCAATGAAAAGTTAGCTGTTATTCTGAAGAGACTGCCTTTATATGTGACTTGATCTTCCTCTACTATATTTTAAATAGCATTTTTAGTGTTTTGATTTTTATTTGTTAGGTGAATTTCTTTTCTCTTCCTGTCTATTGTGTTCATTATACTTATACTGAAGAGGTATCTTTCTCCTTAGATTTCAGAAATTTTCTTATATGATTTTGTTGAAAATTTCTGGGTTACCCATCTTTCTTGTATACCTATTTATCCTGGGTTTAGTCTTTGTGTAGTGTCCCATATTTCTTGCATGTTCAGTTCCTGGTTTGTTGTTGTTTATGATTTAACATTTTCTTTAATGAGGTGATCCATTTTCTCTTTCTTTTCTTAAAGACCTGATGTTCTCTCTTCCACTTGATCCAATCTGTTGGTAAGACTTTCCTTTCATCTTTTTCTTTAACTTCCTGAGTTTTTCCCTTATAGTTTTATTTCATTTTGGCTTTTATTCTATCTCTTAATTAAATTCCATTTTCATAACTTGAATTATTTTCATCATTGCTTTCAACTGTTTGTGTTTTTACATTCCTCATTTAGGCATTTGTCTACTTTGAGTTCCTTTACTGTATTTTTAATTATGATTTTCAAATCATTTATTGATTATTAGCTAAGTTGCTTTGCTCAGAGAACATTGCAATTGGGGTGATACTTTCTAAATAATATGTAATACTTTGATTGTTCATTTTATGTTTGTGCAGTTAGACTTAAGCATCTGGATTAGGTTGTAGTTAGCTGTTTCTTCTTTGTCAAGTGTTTGTTTGGATACTTGCGTGCTTCAACTCACTTGTCAGGTTGTGGAAAAGATAACCCATTCTTGGTGTTCTGTCTTGAGGCCACTCTGTGTTGGTGTGTGAATAAGGTATCAGAAGTGGCTTTAGCTTGGCTATGGATAAGGTGCAACTTCTAAGCCTGGAAGTAGACCTTCCATAGGCTTAGAAGATTCTCTGTGATGATCTTCAGAAGACTTAAAGTTTTACTGAATTGTGCAAGTGTACTTCTGGATAGGATTCCACACGGCGGTAGTGCCGGGAGATATGACTGATAGGCAGTAAGGTTGGTGTGAGTGTGTGTGGGGGGGGGGGTTGGGGGGCATGTGGTCTTGGCAAACTGAGACTACTTGGTTGAAGTATTATTGTTATTATTTTTAAGTATTATTGTTATTACTTTTAAGACACATCCTCTAGTAATTCTTTTCTTTACTTTTACTTGTTACCATTACATCTTTATGTCTTCATTCCTTATTGCAACATTCTAAAATAGCTCTCCAGCCTCTTATTATCTCAGATTTATTCTATGTCAGGTATGTTTTCTGTATTATCCTTTGATTTTATTTTAAAACTTAGTTCTGCTTAAGATATCTTATTTTTATCTGAGATAACTGATCTATTTTATAATCTTCACAGGAAAATGTTTATCACACACACATATATATGCATATATATATACATATATATGTGTGTGTGTGTATGTACCCACATATTTTCATCAAATATTCAAATATGTATAGTATATATTGACATGAGATTATTTTAAAAATGTGTAATATGAGATATGCTCTCTTCAAAGTATATGATATAATATCACTTATAGGTTCAATATTATACAACTTGCTTAACTGAGATATTATGCTCTATGATTAGCAGCATCTCATTGCACCTGGCCCCTGATAAACAGAGCTATATTTTTGCTCCTGTGAATTTTGTTATTTTTAGATAATGCGAATGTAATCTCATAGCGTTCACCCTTTTGTAAACTGATTATTTCCCCTGCATCCGTGTTCTCACATATCAATGGGGACACTAAGGAAATGAAAAATGTACTTTTTGAAAACTCTAAAACTAGTGAAAGAAATTAAAGAAGACAACAAATATAATCTGTTCTCTTTGATAAAATTTACCGCTACTAAAATATTCATATATCACAAGAAAATCTAGAGATTCAATATAATATCAAAATCCAATGTCAATTTTTATAACAAAGCAAAAATGATTTTAAAATTCATCTGGAAGCCTTAATGACCAAAAAGAGTGAAAAATAATTATAAAAAAATTCTGGAATGTTGACTTTCTTAATTTTTAAGATATAAATCTATAGTAATTTAGACATTAAAGTACCAGCACAAGAACAGACATATTGACCATTGGAATAGAATGAAGAGAGCAGAAATGAACTCACTCATGTATAGCTAACTGAACTCCCACAGAGTGACAAAAATATACAAGGAAAAAACAGACTTCATAGCATAAAGTTGAGAAAACTGAATATCCTAGCCTGGCAAAGAAATAAATGTGAATCATCTAATACAATTCCCAAAAATGGGTTTTACAACTCAAGAATATTAAATTCCTAGAAAAAAGTAGGGAAAAAACCTGTGATATTAATCTGGTAATAACTTCACAAATATATAGAAACAGGTAATAAAAGCAAAAATATATGAGTGGAGCTATGCGATCTGAAATAATCCATACATCAAAGAAAATAATTGATAGTATGAAAATACCAGTCCCATGTAGGGAAAAAGCACAGAAAAAAATGTTTTTCAATTATATGTGTGATAAAGTGTTAATCTTCATATATGTAAAGAGCTATTAGCATTCATCTTGTAAAGACATATTAATTCTAAGATCCAAAAACTAGACTAAGCTTGAGTAGATATTTCTCTAAAGAAAATATTTTAAAGGCCAATAGGTATGCAACAAGATATTAGCATCACTAGTCCTTTGGAAATGCACATTAAAAAACACAAGTGGACATTATTTAATAAATCTTATGATGGATATTATTTATAAAAGACAAATGTTGGCAAATGAAGAAATTTAAACCTCTATGCACTGATCATGGGAAGGTGAAGTTTACAGCAGGTGCAAAGGAAATAGTATGGAGTGTCCTCACATAAGGAAGATTTTTATGGGGCTGGCAAATGGGCTGAGAAAGAAATCAGGGAAAACAACACCTTTCACAATAGCCACAAATAATATAAAATATCTTGGAGAAACTCTAAACAAGCAAGTGAAAGTCCTGTATGGTAAAAACTTCAAGTCTTTGAAGACGGAAATTAAAGAAGATAATCAGAAGATGGAAAGTCCTTCCAAAGGACTAGTGATGCTAACATCTTGTTGCATACTATTGGCCTTTAAAATGTCTTCTTTAGAGAAATATCTACTCAAGCTGAGTCTAGTTTTTGGATCTTAGAATTAATATGTCTTTACAAGATGAATGGTGTTCTCATGGATCGGCAGGTTTAAATAGTAAAAGTGGCCACCTTACCAAAAGCAATCTGCAGATTCAATGTAATCATCATCAAATCTCCAACACAATTCTTTAAAGATCTTGAAAGAACAATACTCAACTTCATATGGAAAAAAGTCTCAGGGTAGTTAAAACAATTCTATACAGTAAAAGAATATCCAGAGGTATTGCCATCATTAATTTCAAGCTGTACTACAGAGGTATAGTAATATAAAACTGCATGGTATTGCCAGAAAAACAGATTAATCAATGGAATCAAACACACCCATGGACATCTGATTTTCAATAATGAATCAAGGACTATACAATGGAAAAAAGAAAGCATCTTCAACAAACGACGAGGGTCAAACTGGTTGTTGGCATGTAGAAGAATGCAAATAGACCCATATCTATCACCCTGCACATAGCTCAATTCCAAGTGGACCAAAGGCTTCACCATAAAACCAGATACACTGAATCCAATTGAACAGAAAGTGGGGAATAATCTTGAACATATTGGCACAGGAGGCAACTTCATGAACAGAATACCAGTAGTATGGACACTAAGACCAACAATTAATAAACGAGACCTCATGAAACTGAAAAGCTTCTGTAAGGCAAAGGACACCATTAATAGGAAAAAATAGCACCCCACAGAATGGGGGAAAAAATTTCACCAACTCCACATCTGACAGATGGCTAATATCTAAAAAATGTAAAGAATTCAAGAAATTCGACACCAACAAATTAAATAACTCAATTAAAAATGGACACATATGTGAACAGAATTATCAATAGAGGAAACTCAAATGGCCAAGAAACACGAAAGAAATGTTCAACATCCTTAGCCATCAAAGAATGAAAATCCAAATGACTCTGAGATTCCATCTGTCAGAATGGCTGAGATCATAAACACAAGTGACAGTTCATGCTGGAGAGGATGTAGAGAAAGGGGAACACTCCTCCATTTCTGGTTGGAGTGGATACTTGTACATTCACTTTAGAAATCAATATGGTAGTTTTTCAGAAAATTGGGAATAGATCTTCCTCAAGACCCAGCTATACCACTCCTGGGCATATACCCAAATGATGCTCCATCCTACCACAATGACATTTGCTCGACTATGTTCGTAGCAGCTTTATTCATAACAGCCAGAAATTGGAAACACCCTAGATGTCCTTCACCTGAAAACTAGATAAAAAAATTGGAACATTTACACAATGGACTATTACCCAGCTGTTAAAAAAAAACAATGACATCATGAAACTCACAGGCAAATAGATGGAACTTGAAAACAAATCATCCTGAGTGAGGTAACCCAGATCCAGAAAGACAAACATGGTATGTATTCACTTATAAGTGGATATTAGCTGTATAGTAAAAGATAATCACACTATGATCCACAGAGACTAAGTACCAAGGAGGAATTAAAAGGTATGCAAGGATCTCTCTGGGAAGGGATAATAGAATAGATTTTGCATGTTGACTGGGGGTGGGGGGTGTAGGAACAGGAGGGATCAAGTGGCAGGAGTTGGAAGAAGAAAACACTGGGAGAGATGATCAGAATTGTGGGGAATTTCAAGGGTGAGGTAGAAACCCAATACAGTGGAAACTCCATGGTCTCTATGAGAATAACCACAGCAAAGACTCCTATGGGGGACACGGAGCCTGAACTGGCCATCTTCTGTAACCAGGCAAGGCTTTAGGAGGAGGGACTGACACACCAACACAACCTTAAAACTTTTAACCTACAGTTTGTCCTTCCTGCAGAGTATTCTGGGACCAGAGTCTAGCAGAATCCTCATCAAAGAGACCAGAGAGACTTCATCCAGCAACTGATGGGAGCAGATGCAGAGTCCCACAGCCAAACATTAGACTTAGCTGGAGGAATCCTGTGGAGGACAGCGAGGAAGAATCAGAAGAACCAGATGGGTCAGGGACACCATCAGAACATGGTCCACAGAATTAACTGATTGGGACTCATGGGGGCTCACAAAGATCAGGAAGTCTGTAGGGGTCTGACTCAGATCCTCTACAAATATATTGTGGTAGCTTGGTGTTCTTGTGGGTCTCCTAACAGTAGGAGAAGGGCTGTGTCTGACTTTTTGCCTGCTTGTGGGACCCTTTCCCTCTTACTAGGTCATCTTGTTGAGCCTTGATACGGTGGTATGTACCTGGAATTATTGTAGCATATTATGCCATGTTTGGTTGATATCCACAGGATGCCTGTTCTTTTCTGAGGGTAGATGGAGGTAAGGTGGATCTCAGGGAGAGGGGAGGTGGTAGCACGTGACTAGGGGAGGGGAGGGAGGATATAATATGTGAGAGGAGAATAAAAAATAAATAAATATAGGAATAAGTTATCATTTTAAGATATACCAATTACAATCATAAAAATATACATTTTTATTGTTTCAATAAGAATTTATTGAAGCCCATCACCTCTTTTTGTACTGAAATTAAAATTTCAAAATTATAGCTCAGTGTACACATGCCTATAATCCCAAGATTTTGGGAGATAGAGGCAAGAGGCTCATAACTGTAGGAGAGAATTCAAGATCATCCAGGGACGCATGGTAAGAATTTTTCTCAAGTAGTACTTTTAAATGGGACCTCATAAAACTGAAAATGTTTGGTAAGACAAAGACACTGTCATTCAGACAGACTCAGCCTGTAGAATGGGAAAAGAGTTAAACCAACTACACATCCAACAGAGGAATAATATCCTAAATATATAAAGAATATATATGTATATATATATATATTTCTTTTCAAGAAACTAGATACCAAAAAAACCCAAATAATCCAATTAAAAAATGAATACAAATCTAAACAGAATTCTCAATAGAAGAATCTCAAATGGCTGATAAACACTTAAAGAAATGTTTAACATCCTTGGCCATCAGGGAAATGCAAATCAAAACTACTTTGTGATTCCATCTTACACCTGTTAGAATGGCTAAGATCAATAACACAAGTGACAGCTCATGCTGATGAGGATGGGGTATAAGGGAAACACTCATCTATTGTGGGAGTACAAATGTGTTCAGCCATTGTGGAAATCAATGTGGCAGTTCTTCAGAAAGATGGAAATCAATCTATCTCAAAAGACAAATAACCACTTTTAGATATATACCCAAAGGAGACGTCATCCTAAAAAACGACACGTTCTCAGCCTTGTTCATTGCTGCTCTATACATAATAGCCAGAAATTAGAAACAACCTAGGAGTCCCTCCACAGTAGAATGGATTAGGAAAATGTGGTACATTTCCCCAGTGGAGTATTATTCAGCTGTTAAAAAAAAATGGTGTCATGTAATCTGCAGCCAAATGGATGGAACTAAAAAAAAATCATTCTGAGTGACATAACTTAGATGCATAAAGATAAATATGTTATGCATTTACTTATATGTGGTTATTAGCCAGTACGTAAATGATAACTAAACTATAATCCATGAAATAAGAGACACATTAGAGAAATAAAGGAAGGGACTAGGTGGGAAACAGTTCTCTGGGAGGAGGCAATAGAATAGATCTGATTGGTGTACTGGGGATGGGGGACAGGAATGGGAGGATCAGGTGGGAAGGGGAGCGAGAAGAGAGATGGGATTGAGGGAGGTAATTCAGGGAACCCTGCTAGAATCAAGGGACATTTAAGTAATGTTATGGAAACCTACTGCAGTAGAAACATCCTAAATTATATGAGAACAGCCCAATGAAGTCTCCAATAATGGGGGGGGGTGGGGGAGACAAAGTCCCAGCTGACCTTATCTTGTCACCAAATGAAGCTTCCATTGCCAGGACTGGGCTACATCTAATTGAGTTGTTGGCCAAAGGGGTCCCATGGAAATCTCCAAACAACCCAGGCAGTAGCCAAGATTATAAGTTACTCTGTGAAAATTGACAAGAAGGCCCTATTGGTAATGACAACACCCACACAATTCAATGAACATGGAGATGTCTAGATGGTGCTTACATAGAACTTTCACCCCTACATTATAGTGTCTTTGTTATGGGAAGGTACTCTACAGGCCATCATAAGAGAAACATGAACACCAACCCAGCTACAAAACCTTTGATCCACAATGATGTCCTGCCTAGAAAATATGCTAGGCATATGGTGGCACAAGCTTGTGGGTGTGACCAATCACTATCTGATTTGATTTAAGGCCTTCTCCATGAGATGGAATCTCTACCTGAAACTGCTTTGGTGACCAAGAACTAGAGACTAGATTGCCAGAGACCTAGGGTAAAACCAAATTCTATTGGTCTTAAAAAATGAGAGATAAAATGATTCCTAATGATATTCTGCTGTATTCATAGACAGGGTCTTAGTCAACCATCATCAGATAAGATTCCTCCTGCAGCAGATGGTAGCAAATACAGAGATCCACAGCCAGACATTAGAGAGAGAGAGAGAGAGAGAGAGAGAGAGAGAGAGAGAGAGAGAGAGAGACAGCTCTATATGGAATATCTCTGTCAAATCTCTCCTTTCAAAGTTCAGAGAATCCTGCAGAAGAAGAGGCAGAAAAAAGTATGAAAGCCAGAAGGGATGGAGGACACCAGAGAACAAGGTCTTTTGAATCAATTGAGAAATATTCATTTGAACTCAGAGAAACTGAAGCAGCATGCACAGGGCTTGCACTGGTCTGCACCAGGTCCTCTGCATTTATACATTATGGCTTCCTGTTTATTATTTTTGTGGCACTCCCAAGTTGGTAAACAAGTGTGTATGTGATTCGTGTGCATCTCTTGGACTCTTTTCTTTCTGTTGATTTGTATTTTCCATCTTTGGTGTGATGGTTTTTGTTTTATCTTACATTTCATTTTGCTAAAAAAAATCTTCTATACTTTTTAAAACACATAATGTACGATACTAATTTCCAAGTGCACATAAATGTTCTTATGGACGTGTCATTGATTCTTTATCTCTGTCTTTTTGTTTTTATTATCTGAGTTTTGAAAAATCTCAAAACTATTTTTCTGCCTATTATGTAGGAGAGAAAGGACAATACATATTTTCTGTAAATGATCAGGAAGAATAGTTGTAATCTCTATGTCTATTATTCTCTGCCACTGTAAGTTGAAAACAAGCATAACTTATGCATAAACTACTGGGTCATGGCCATATATTTTTTGTCATTGTGTTTCTTAAGCACATCTTTGACAGCTTAGTCACGAATGTCTTCATTCAGCAATATTTTAGTAATCTAAATAACCACTATCCTTTATGTTGGGATTATACTATAATTACATTCTTCCTTCCCCTTTCTCAATCCCAATTCTCCCATATATCTTTCCCTAGTTTCTTTCAAGTTCATAGCCTCTTTTTCCATTAATTGTTATTGCATGCATACCACACACAGAAACACACACACACACACACACACACACATACACACACACGCGCACACGTGCCTAAGTATAACCAGCTCAGTCTGTATAACAATACCATATATATATATATATAGGTTTACTATTTGACATTGGACAACCAATTTGTGATGTTTTAATAAAACTTTATTTAGGAATCAGACTATGGGATATATTTGGCCTGCCTCCAGGCTTTGTTTTACTTATGTCTGACCCAGATTTATTTTTATTAGTTAAAGCTCACTGCTGAGACAGAGAATACTCAGATGAGCAGAAAATTGCCTACAATGAATAAATGAGATTAATTACCCCTGAAGGCAGGAAGATGGAATGTAAAAAAAAATATGTAAGTTTGAGTTCAAAAAAGTTTTATAGGTAACCTAAGCTTAAATTATAAGGGAAAGATAAGCCCATGCACCCTCTCCTAAGTGAAACTGACTCTGAATTTAGGAATGGCCTCATAACCTGCCACTGGGCAGTGTCCCAGTAAAGCATTTCCTCACAGACAAGGAACTGTACAAGTTTAACTAAAATTTTCATATGATTTCTGAATATTGATGATGAACTATCATATGTACAAGTTACTGTTTAGGAAAACAAAAAGCTATTTTGTTCATCTAAAACAATAATAAATTTCTAGACTGCTTACCTTGGACACAGCAGGGTTTGGTCTAGATATGTACAGCATTTTGTTATACTTGCAGAATTGTTAACTATAGAAAGGAAATGTGATATTATTTTTATTATTGTTGATATTAATAGAACTATTCATAATGCATTTGTTATTAGTGATGGGGTGATATAAAAAGAATCCTTAATTATTAATGGCATTGATATGACATTATTAATTTTGATACTAAAATGAGCATTTCATTATTCCAGATGCAATTATCTTGTTAGACAGAAGTTATTGCTAATAGATTATACTTTCTGCAGTCTTGTTTTGGCACATCATAATTAGCTGTGGGTTTATATAGCTGAATAAAAAGCTGTGTTAAGAATTTTATCTCTGTGTACTAGAGAATGAAATTTAGTTTGAATCAATAAGGCCAAGTAAGAAGAATGGTTGGTCACACTCTTTTCTCTTTTTCTGCCCATGGCCAGACTCCTCAGAGTGACTTCTTTGGTATATCATTTAAAGAAACTAGACTAACTGTGCCAGTATGTAAAGGCTCGGCTGGTGGAAGGTCTTCTGTCATGTCACATTTTCTACACAGTAGATCAGCACAGAAGTCTCTCTCCTGTTCTGCACTGATTATTAAGATGTGAAACTATCCTGTGATTTATATTACACTGTCACAATGCATTTCATTTTGCTTTGTTTCAATAATACAATGAATTCCTCAATAATTTCTTTCAATTTGACGCAGAAGTTGTTATAGACTCTAGGATTTTATTTCTTGATATTCTGTTCAGCCTTATTAACACACGTGGAAAAAGTATATCCCTCCATAATTGCTTATAGCTTGTACAGTGCAATACAATGTATTACCTCATTTTAGATAATTATTTTGTAGTGGTATGATATTCTAACACTTAAAAGTGCTGCACAGAAGCAAATAGCTTTATGAATTACCTTATAATCTCGGCTAGCTTCAACTGATTATTCCCATAGAACATTTTAGTCTGTCCTTTAACAACCACCCTCCACTTTAAAGATCCTCAGCCACAACTTGAAGGGCAGTTGAGAAGAAAAACTAATATAAGCAGTGAAATGTTCACAAGCAAAGCCAGAGCAGGATTTACTAAGACCTCTTTTGCCCTCTTCATGCTCTGTCATCCCTTGACCTCTGCACATACAAACACACTTGGGATGGTGGTACCTCCAAAGTGCTGATACTTGAGGTTAAAGAAATCAGGTGTTGGTCTGACTTAAGGACAGCTAAGGCAGCTGAATTTCTTTTGTTTATCTCCTTAGAAAAGGATTTCTTGTAAGCTGAGTTTAAACATATTTTGCTTTTTTGTGTGTCTGTTAGTAGACATAAACTCATCTTGAGAGGAAATTCCAATGAAGAAACTGTAGCAGAGTGAAGAAATTCTGTGCACATTCTTATTCTAAAATATAAGTATTACTAAGAAATTGGATGTTCACAGAGCTTAGGGAATAGCTATCAATAAAGTGCTTCTCTTGCAAACATGAACATCAGGATTAGACTTATACTACCCAGATTTGATAACTGGGTTATGGTGGTACATGTTTATAATCCCAGCACTAGCTAGCCTAGCTTCTTGGCAAGTTCCCAGCCAGAGAGGGATCCTGTCTCAAAGAACAAGGATGGCACCTAATAACACTTGAGCTCATCCTCTGGCCTCCACATGAACCAACAGGTGTGTATGTCCACATAGATACAACATGTCTCCACTGGTGATCACCACACTTTGAACACAAAGGAAGACCACTCTCCAAAGGCAGCTATTAGCAGTGCTCTAGTTATCCTTATCTTTCATCTCTATCAAAGATTTGTTAATTTTTGTGGTACCTTCAGGATATGTAGGCCTTCACTAGTGATATTAGCAGTTCATTATTTAGAATGATGGACATTATGAGTGGCATTGAAGAAATTAGTGTAATTCATACAAATGCATTTAGTAGACTACTAGCATCACAGTCAAGGTATAACCTCCAGTGATCTATCCCTGTGCTCTTAACAGGAGAATATGATCTTCTCCTTAAGCTTCTGTATCTGTTGCTGGCTTAGATAGCTCTTGGTCATCTTGGTTAGTTAAGTTAATTTTTTTTATGCCAACATTTCTTTACAGGACTTTGTAACTGGTAAGAACATTGAATTTATAGGAATAATTACACAATTATTTCTGATTGTTATTAAAACATCTATATATATTCTTATCCTTAAAATCTACTAGAAATTTGTGGTGATTAGTCAATCTTTTTATACTTCTTTGTTTATTACATTTATTTATCTATTTATTTATGTAGTGTGTGTGTATATATGTATGTGTGTGTGTGTGTATGTGTGTGTGTGTGTATGTGTGTGTGTGTGTGTGTGTGTGTGTGATCAAATGTATTCCACAGTTGACAGGACAATTTGCTGAAGTTGGATCTATCTTTCTACCATGTAGTGTAGTTCTTTAAGATATGAATTGAGGTCATCAGGCTTGGTGGCAAGTACTTTTATCTGCTTAGCAATCTCACAGGCCTAGTTAATGTTTACCTATTTTGAATTCTGTGGCTTTCAACATTTGCTAAAATGAGCCTAATATGTTTGTACAAGCGAAATAGCTAAGGTCAGTCCACAGCAATGGCCAAAATTAAAAAAAAAAAAAGAAGGAAGGAAGGAAAGAAAGGAAGGAAGGAAAGAAGGAAGGAAGGAAGGAAGGAAGGAA
>CABHPH010155191.1:13917-31317 GCA_902168325.1 Peromyscus nudipes | reverse complement strand
GTGATATTTCATTCCTGCTGAAATGTGGTGATATTTTATTTGTGCCTTAATTAATAAAGCTTGCCTGGAGATCAGGGGGGAAAGGCCAGCCATTTTAAGTAAACAAGAAATCAGGCAGCACACACCTTTAATCCCTTAGCAGGCAGGATCTCTGTGTGTTCAAGGCCACACTAGGGAACAGAGCCAAGCTTGGTGACATATGCCTTTAATCCCAGTACCAACCATAGAGACCTGGAGGTCTGTACAGACAGACAGACAGACAGTGACAGAGCTGTGTAGGAAGAGGAAGTGAGGTAGCTGGGCTAAGAGCCAATGAGAGGGCAGAAAAGCAAGGCATATAAGCCTGGGTAGATAGGAAGTCATGTGCCTTGGAAGCTGCTGAGTTGGTGAGGTGAGGTTAGCTGCTGGCCTTCCATATTTCCCTGATCTCTCTAAGGCTTTAACCCAAATTTCTGGCTCTGGGTTTGTTTTTATTAATAAGACCTTTGAAGATTTGTGCTACACAAAGGAGAAGAATGATTCTTGTAGTTTTATAAACAGAGAAATAGATGAAGACTGAAGATAGGAAGGAAAGGGGAATACTAATAGAAAGATCTGGGGGAGGCAGATGCACTTGGGTCTAAGAGTCCCTGGATGATGCATGTGCTGGATACTAACTCCTGAAGGTCAACTTCCTAGTGACACTGTGGCTTCAGTCAAGACTGGACTGCCATAAATGTAATTGTAAAACTGACCTCATTCCCCCACATCTTCTCTGAACAAACTATTCCACTTGATATTTAATTTGAGGTCACATTTTCATTCTTGTCTCTTCCATTCTCTTTTATTTGTTAAATAGTGAACAAGCTGGAAGAGGGGTCAAAAGGAGAGCAGTGTCAGTCTATTAAGGTGTGTATGTGTGTGTGTGTGTGTGTGTGTGTGTGTCTGTGTGTTGTAGAAAATATTTATCAATATAGTTCACTTACTTACAAAAATTTCAGTAAGCAAGATACTGCTGGGTCATATTTGTGAATTTTGCTAGCCAGGCCATTGACCTGGTCTTTGTAAAATAATAGAGCTCAATAGTAAAGGGGGTGCTCTTTGTCAACCATTTATGATTACTAGAGAAGATGACTTGACTTTTTCATAGGACATTGCCCTAGAGTCCACTTTTAATATTGATTTCCCCTGGCTACTCTACTCTGGGCAGTCTCCATCTATACCTACTCCATTACCTTCTTTCACTGAATACATTTTGGCTCCAATGGACAGGTAGAGTTGGCCAAACTATTGGGCCAAGGAATTTCATACTTGATAGGATTAGTTAAATGTCCTTTACAATTCTATATCTGTATTGCACTTGAATAACATTTGAACCTATGAGAATTTCTTTAATCTGAATGTTCTTATGAGTTTTGAGAGAGCCTTTTGTTCTAGTATTATACATGATAAATAGCTCATCTATACAGTTAAAATGTTTGTTTATTTCTTAGTGACCTCTTTTTTTCTGTTTAACAATTGACTTTATTCTGTTTAAAACTCTATGTTGCTTATAAATAAAAATGATGCATGATTATCTCATTTTTTTCTCCATAGGCTGCTTAGGAAGCTGAGAGGTTGATGGAAAACATTATGGGGAGGAAACAGAACCAAGGACATTTGTGGCATACTCAACTCTATGTCCTAATTTCAAGCTTTCAAGTCCAAATAGTTAAGGAAATTCCCAATGGCATTTGTATTAATGTGCATGTGGTAGTAAGAGAGAAGAGGGGAGGGGAGGGGAGGGGAGGGGAGGGGAGGAAGTACATTAAAATAGCCCTTGAGTTTTCTCATTTCGCTAGATATAGCAGCATCTCCAAAGCTGAGTACAAACATTCTGTTCACATTAAGACTTCATTTCAGGACTGTCCTTGTCTTAATTGTGTGTGTGTGTGTGTGTGTGTGTGTGTGTGTGTGTGTGTGCGTGCGCGTGCGCGCGCGTGTGCGCACGCTCACATGAGTGCTTGCATGCGCATGCTCATGCTCTCTCTTTACAGATATTTTCTTTGCGGTAAGGGCTGATATTAGTTCTGCTTCTCTCTTCTAAGAACTTCTTCTTCTGAGTTTTTAGTGCTGTCCCTTACAGTTAGTTGTTTTCAATTCATTATGACTCCCCCCCAAAAAAACATCTTTAATAAGGGAGACTTTTTTTCCAATCCTCTAGGAGTTCAAGTACACATGAATTAAAAATTTTGGATTAAAAAAGCATGTATTATTTTTGATCTTGTTGTGTCATTATATGGAAGGATAGTAATTCTGTTTTGAGAATGATAATAGCAAAAAGATAATTTTATGTATTTCTTTTAATTAATAACATGGGAAGTCCAGTTTAGGAGAAATGTAAAAATGAATATAAAATTAATTAGGGTAGGCAATGTGTCAATATTCAAAATAGGCTTCTACAAAAGAAAAAGTTATTTCTTTTTTTTTCCCCTGCAAAATTAACACCAAAATCCCTTAACTGTTGAAATCAAGTGAAATGGGATTTGATATTGGGATGACCTACCCTTTGTTTTGCCTCAAGGCCCTGTCTGAGTCTATTAAAAGGGCAGAGATTCAGGACATCCCTATCAGCTTATTATCCACTAGAGAGGGGACAATAGAGGACCTAGCATTCAGAAGGCCACCTGCCACTGCTGGGCACAGTCAACTCGTCAAATTGAGAGTTATTTCTACTAGTCACCTGCTCATTTTTTTCTTACTTCCAAAATGAGTTGATTGAATTAAGGACAAAGAATGCGGAGGGAGAAGAGACCCAAACTTTGGTCTATTTTTTCTATCTTTGCTAGAAGCTCACATTTTTTCCTGGAGTGTTCGTATTAGCAAAGTGTACTTCAGTTTTCATTTGGCTTTAAATCCTTGTTTCTCTGCTCCACTCACTGCCCATTGCCCCAGATAGACAGATGGGAAATGGCATCCAGAAACCCTGATCCTACCCAAATTGCCCTTACGTTTTCTGCTGCCAAGCTCTTGCTAACTTTGCGTTCTCAGCTGGTCTGGCTGTCAGTCCTCCCTTCCACCGAAGCTGCCTTCAGTATGAACTTTTCTCAGCTCTTCCTCTCGTAAAGTGCGAGAATTCTTCTAGAACTTTTGGTGGCATTTAAGTACCATTTTATTATGTGAATTTCTGATGAATTTCACTCTCAGATGTTTTAGGTCAGTAGAGGGCATCCTAAGACAGTACTGAGAGCTCCAGCAACTTCACATCCCCACCACACCCTCTGCCACCATCAGCACCAAAATAAAGACAAAAGTCATTTTCTCAATTGATGAGTTGCAATGACGGTGATATATAAAGAAAAGCATTTATTGTTGCAGCTTATTTCTGTTGAAATTCAGTCCTTGTAAGAAATTCCCAGCATCCCTTTCAACCAAGGAATAAAATTACTCCACACCTCATTTAAAACATGTACAGAGTCTCCATACACTTATAGTAGCTCAAAGAACCAAGTCTGTTTTAAAGTAATATACTTATGTAAATACATTTATAATTTAGTGTTTGGGGGACTTGGCTAGAAGAAAACATGCAATCATTCAAAATCCATCTTTTTCTTTGCTCTCCCATGTTTGTTAGCTCGTCTCACTTCAATGAGACACCTGAGATGATACATTTCTAGAGATGAACGCTTCCTTCTAATCAGTTTGGGACGTTATTGACCACGTAACTTTGTGTCTCAGGAAAGTGAGCGCGTTCGAGCATGAGCATGTGGTGGAGTACAATCGCACCTCTCACAGCTGTGTAGCAAAGAGATCAAGGATGCATCAGCAGCCTCTTCCAGGGTACAACCTCAGTAACCTAAGGATATCCCTCTATGCTTGCTTCCTGGAGAAGTCACTACAGTTATTCACACAGTGCTGTGTACCTAACCTCTAATACGTAAGCTTTGGGGTACATTCTTAACTTTGGCTTTCTGCCCTTAGCCTCCAACGACCCATATCTATCTCAGCATTCAAGATGTATTAAGGCCTTTTCCCAGGACACTCCCCAAATCTTTTACCTTCATATTCTTTTATTTTTTTAACATACATAAAACCACAATGAAGTATCATCTAAATTTTTACTTTTTTTTTCATGCTTGGAGTCAAATCCAAGGTGTTGGTGCATGCTAGGTGTCACTCTCCCACAAAGTTACACCCTGCTTCTCAAGCACCCCTTGGACTCATTCATGTGATATAATCCTTAAACCAGTCACACTTACCTATCTCTTCATTTATTATTTTTTTTTATGGTAGAAGCATTCAAAATACTTTCTGCTTGCTTTTATAAATATTCTGCATACAATCATTATCAAAAGTCGACCTATTATACAGTTACACAATAGAATTTCTTACTTCTGTGACTGGGAAAATGGTTCAGTGGTTAAGAGACTGTCTGATCTTCCAGAGGACCCCAGTTCAATTCCCATCACCCACATTGTTCCTAACAAACACCTATCTGTAACTGCAGTTGCAAGTACATCTGATGCCCTCTTCTGGATCCTGTGGGAACTGCATACTGGTAGAGCACAGATATACATGCAGGCAACACACACACACACACACACACACACACACACACACACACATATCAACCTCTAGTAATCTCCATTTTACCCTCAAAGTTATGGCACAAACTCTTAAATTTGAAACATCAGTGAGATCATGCAGTACTTACATTTCTGTACCTGACTAAGCATAATCTCAACTTCCATCCACGTTATCAGAGAAGGTAAGGTTTTATTCCTTTTAATGACTGAGTAGTGTTCTGTAGTGTACATGGCCCACTTTTTCTTTATCAATTCATCATCAGTTGATTGAAGTTTACATTGCTTTCATTTCCCCTTTATTGTGAAGAGTCCAGATATATATTTAGCACACTGATCATCTCCTTTAAATATAGGTCCAGCGGGGGTTCCAATTTGCTCAAAGACCAAAATCTAAGTATCCAAGTCTCAATATAAATATAAAATCTTAAAGATAGACTGTGTTGTTCATTTTATAATCTCTACTGTACTTTACACAAATGAAACATTCAATATAAAAATTACGGGAATATCATACAAGAAAGTTGGAAACACCCACAGTGTATATATTAAAGATACTTCCTGAACATTAAAAACATTAAAACCCAATTTAATATTTTAGAAAAATAATGTTTTTAGGAATGCAGCAATTTCTAATAATAAAATAATTATTGTTTTTTAAGTGAACAGAATGTTTTTAAAGTAACTGATAAATATATCTCTAACCTTACTTTTTTGTGAATAAGCTTTATATTACTTGAGCTTAAGACTATTAGTTTTTCCTTAATTTAATTTTATCAAAATTTCAAACATATTTAAAAACAATTATTTTAATTTTTTATTTAAAATATTTTTATACAATATATTTTGGTCATATTCTTCATCCTCCAACTTTGTGGGTGGTCCACTTCTATAACTGTGATTAATGACAGCTACCCACTACACACTTCTGTACCTACCCAACTTTATGCCCTCTCTCTCCTCTCTCTCTCTCTCTCTCTCTCTCTCTCTCTCTCTCTCTCTCTCTCTCTGGAAAAACTAAAACAAATAACACCACCCCAAAGCCCATCAATATAAAAAGATGCCAAAACAAAACAGCACACACACAAACAAAATAAACAAACAAATAAAAATAGAGTCTATTTTGTGTCGGCCAAATGTACCTGGGCATCGAGTCCATGACAGTGGTTGATATAGCCAGTGTGAGGTGATACATTGTGTACCCTAATAAAATGTACCTGAAGATCAGAGAACAGAACAAGCCACTGGATTAAACATAGATTCCAGGCAGTGGTGGCACACATCTTTAATCCTAGCACTCTTGAGGCAGCGATCGGTCTGGATCTCTATGAGTTCAAAGTCACCCTGGATTACATGAGATTGATTCAGTCTAGGAAAGAAACAAACAGAGCCAGGCAGTGGTGGCACACACCTTTAACCCCAATACTTGGGAGTCACACGCTTTTAATCCCAGCACTAGGAAGGAAGTGAAATAGCCGGGCTGAGAAAGGTATATATGGCGTGAAGAGACAGGAAATAAAGCTTTTCGGCAGAGCCCTTTTTCGGCTGGATCCCTTTTTGGTTGAGGACTCAGAGACATTCAGTTTTCTGTGGAGTTGGTGAGATGAGAAGCAGCTGTGGCTTGTTCCTTTGTCCGATCTTTCAGCATTTACCCCAATATCTGGCTCTGGGTTTTTAGTATAAGACCTATTAGATTTTGCACAACATCATTGGAGAAAACTAACTTTCCCTTTCCCAGTGGGTAGTAACTACAAGTCACTTAGTAAGGAATGAGACTTTCCGCTCATTTTCCCTTCTCAGTGCTAGGCTTACGTTTGGTTTGAACCTGGGCAGGTCTTCTGTCTGCTAGCACAGTCTGAGTTTAGAATACGATAGAAAATACTAGCCACCCTAATTTGCATGTGAATGTCTGTTTATTTGTATCTAAAAGAATGATTAAAATTATCATGAAAATATCTGGGTAGTGGCTATTCGGTTGGTACAGATATTTGAGATTATAATGTACATTTTCTTTAATAATTTATTTTGAGAACTTCATATGAGTTCTGCATCTACATCATTTCAGTCCTTCTCTCCCTCCTCCAGTTCCTCCTGTGTCTTCCTTTTTCCTAAGTTTGTGATCCCATTTAATTTTTATTGTTTTGCGTATGTACATATGTGTATATATGTATATATTGTTTGTCTCTCTGTATATATGTGTGTGTGTGTGTGTGTGTGTGTGTGTGTGTGTGTGTGTGTGTTTTACGCACTGTTTCACCCTGTTGACCCTAAATACTTGCAAATTTCATGATGGAATGAATGTATTATACATTTAAATGTGATAGACAGTCTTTTTTTTTTTTTTTTTTTTGGTTTTTTCGAGACAGGGTTTCTCTGTGTAGCTTTGCGCCTTTCCTGGAGCTCACTTGGTAGCCCAGGCTGGCCTCGAACTCACAGAGATCCGCCTGCCTCTGCCTCTCAAGTGCTGGGATTAAAGGTGTGTGCTGCCAATGCCCGGCAGACAGACAGTCTTGAAGCAAGAACTTACAACTTTATTAGAAACCATGATGGAAAATATTTAACTGATGCAAAATATTTGCTGATCAGAGGAATTTCAGGTGACTTGTCTTTTGTATCATTAGCTTTAGATTTCAAACATGAGAACAGAAAAGGAACAACAACAACAATAAATAAGTAAACAAAACATGAGAACAATAAACACACATGTGTTAGAAATATGACATATGCACATATAAATATATATAAATGCACATAAAATTGGTATTTATGTGCTTCAGAAGCTTTTGAGAAAACTTACACATGCTTAAACCATGGAAATACCTGAGGAGTCATTTTGTTTCACTTTTTCTTTTTGTTTCTTGAGATTAAGCTGAACTATATAGCTTTAGCTTGCTTCAAACTTGTAACAATCCTCATGACTCAGCCTATCAAATTCTAGGATTATTGGCATTAGCTACCATGTATGGATCAAAAAGACACTTCTTAAATCCTGCATTAAATATTATTTTCCATACTTTAAACTTTAACAACAAAATATTATTGTCATTTAAAAAAGAATCACTTGGGTATATTTAAAGAATCAGCAAGATGTACTTGATATCCATGACATCAATGTAGCCAAATAAAACACAAATAAAAGTCACTGAGTAATTTGAGTTCCAAATTATTCATATAAGCTATTCATAAAATTATTCTTACTCAGGCCGGGCGGTGGTGGCACACACCTTTAATTCCAGCACTCGGGAGGCAGAAGCAGGCGGATCTCTGTGAGTTCGAGGCCAGCCTGGGCTACCAAGTGAGTTCCAGGAAAGGCGCAAAGCTACACAGAGAAACCCTGTCTCAAAAAACAAAAAAAACAAAAAAAAAATTCTTACTCAAAAGGAAACATTTTAATTATTTTATAATTAACATCTTTGGTCTATAAAACAGAAAAATTCAAATTGTATGAACATAGTGGAATACTTCTTTCTAATATTTTAATGCCCAACATGCAAGAGTTCATAAAACCTTGACACTTTGTACATTCTGTTTTACCCTGTTCATCTAGGAAGTTTGCCATTGAGACACAGCCTAGAAATAGCAAGCAAAGTGTTTTTAAAGTCACGTTATTACCACACTTGATTTTCATAAAGATGAAGAAAGCTCCATGGGAGGACATGCAGTATCCACATAAACACTACACTAATTAATTTTCTTTATTAGCATTAATTAGGCTTGAATCCTTAATGAAAGAAGACTTCTAGTGATTTGATTTATCATTCTGTGGAATTTATTAACTTCCTCAAATTAAAAATCTTCAGGGTGAGAAAATATCTCATCTTTATGTATATTTTGTCACCTTGGAGCACTTTACCGGGTCCATCCACCTGGAATATTCAATCACCCTTAGAGAGAAATTTTGAGTTGCAGAACTGACTAAAGCTGTACTTTATTTCCAATTTTAAATAGAAATCAAGTCTGCTGAAGGCTGCATTACACAGTACCTTCCATGGGCTGGTTTCAACTTTCATTTTTCCATCCAAAAGATACGTAGCATTTTCACCTTCCTTCAAACAGGAAAGCTGTGCTGTGCTCTTGTAATGGCTTACAGATGTATAGACAGACTAATCAATTGATTGGGAGCTGATACAATTACAGATACAAACAGAGAAGACACAGAGATATACGAACGAATTCCATTTGGCTCTGGCCTCTGATGTGGTCTCTCTATGCTTCCATTTGAATGTCATTAATCATGAAATAAAAATGATATTTCATAAACTTGAAAAATTTAAGCATAATTTCAGAAATCCACATGAACTAAATGACATGTAGTCCTGTCAGAAAGGTTAGGTTTAACCTGAATAAATGACCTCGAGGCAGTTCCTGAACTTTAAATAATTCATAGTGTGCCTTGATATTTTGCCCTGGCTTTCTTCCACAGGCAGGAAGAAATGAATATGTGTTTATTGGTGCTAATCTTTACAGCATAATTTTTCAAGCTTTATTAATAAAGGACTATCAAGTTAAAATGGGTGTCAGGTTGTTTGGCTGACTGATCATCATTTACCAGCTCTTGTCTCAGAACAAAGAAATAACTTTCTAGGCAAATGATTCATTGTTGAAAAAAAAGATCTAATTTTTCTTCAGTTGAGATTTAATGCATGTTCATTGCAAAACAAAACAAAAAGAATTTGAAGAACACAAAATTCTTGACATATTATATCACCAGTTATCCATAACGATATAACTCACTGTTAATAATTACAATTGTATTTTTATAGAAATATCCTTGTATATAAGTATATATTTCTATAAACACAGAAGTACCATAAATATAATTTTAATTATTACCATTTCTACTCAACATTAGATAATGAATTAATTGGATAGTTTATATAATTTATGAATCATTCAGCTTTATTAATTATTATCCTAAATTAATATCTATTAATAATAAATCCTTTCCGGTAGATTATATTCAATTTAAGAGTAAGAAATATTCCATTGTTTTTAATCTAATGTTTTACACTATGGCTCATGCATGGTAGGTGCACATGACCACATAGATTTGAAATTTTAGGAGTATGATTACACTCTATTCAATATTATAGTTTATTGTACTGATCCTAGTTCCAAGAGAACATTCTCAAACTCATTACCTGCTAACACTTAGCAACGGCTGAACAGAAAGCAAGAAGATCATGATTTTTGATTGCTAGTTCATTTAAAAAAGTTCATTACTTGAGAAAATAGTGTATTTAGTCAATTCTCAAGGTTGATCTAATTTTTCTTTTATTACCTGAAAAGCAATTTAACTTAAAATAATTTACTCCAAATTGTTCAAGTCAAATACTTCTAGATGACATTTCAGTTTCCACCTAAAATTGCATATCCAGTGCTAGAGGATGAGGTATGACTCATTGAAGAACCATTTGAAGGTTCTGTTTCAGAGAGTGCATTCCTGGGAGAAGGCAGGTTCATGAGCATCCTATCCCTAAACTGAATGCTAAGAGCTATAATGTAACTCCTTCAGCAAGAAAAGATGCACCAGGCTTAGGTTATATCTATTAACACAAACTAGTTTGCAAAATTTTGTTGGGAAAAAAAAATCATACACTAGTCCCTGAGTAATCAGGGAATAATTCACTTGAAATAAAATAATGCTGGTCATTTTGGACCAATGGTCCTTTAAAGTTTGTTTGTTTGTTTTTGCTTTGTTTTGCTGTCTTTTCTATTATCTCTTTGGCTTTCTTATTTTATATGCCTGAATATACCAGGGTGTGATGACCAGCCTTGAGCAAATTTGTCACATTATAGAAATCTTATTTGCATTTTTCTCTGTCTTGTTGATAACCTTGATTTTTTATGGCAGTGCATCTCAAGCTCAAGGCTCCAGGTCTCAATCTGGAGCCCCCACCAAAGACTATCTATTTTTCAAACAGTGCAAATCACCATTGCTAGTATATTATCTGGCCATTTGTTTCTATTTTCTGGGATCAATACCTTATTGCAATAGGACAGCAATTTTAGCATCTAAGACAGACAGTTGGAAAACATTGTAGGGGAACTCAAACTCAAACACTACTGTTTTGTCAGCCATCTAATTCTGCCACTGGATCTATTGAATATCTTTTGGTGGGTCTTGTTAAAGTCAGTTTAACTTATTGAATCTTTTCTCTTGCTTGGCTAACAAAAATGTATTCCAATGGTCTTTGTAGAATGCAATACTATACACAGCCAATTATTATTTCTTGAAATCCTCAAATTCTGCAAGTTTCTTCAGAGAAAAAGCATAGTAGGTTGATGTAGCTTGTTACAAACCCAGTGTAGAAGATTCCTGTGAACATTTCATATGAGTTAGCATTTTCTTATTTATTCCCTGGTGTGTGGGATTTTGTTGCTTTGGTCTGTGTGGGGTGGCCCTCAGAGTGATGGATGATTCACTATGAAACGGCTGTGACCTGACAGTGTTCTCGCTGGCAATGCGCTTTCTGAGTAAACTTGAGTTTTAAAAACAGTCACCATGATGTCATTGCAGTCTTCTGCTCCAGCGTGCCCAAGGAAGAAGCAAAAGCCTCCTCTGGGTGCTGCTAGAACAGATGGGCTGGCATGGACAGCATGAAGATGAGGGGAGAAATGTAACAATGTGTAAACCGAGTGGAGTTGAAAAGCACACAAACAAGCCTGCTTACTATTAAAGCTGTAACAGGACCATTTTACTGTGTTTCCAAATTCCTAGAAATGATCTGCAGGAGCTGGTAATCATCAGAGGGTGAGCCTAGGCAAAGCCTACATTGGCATAATTGCCTCCTCCCTTCTCTTCCTCATGTCCGTCTGCCCCACAGCACCCCCTCTATTGGACCCCTTCTCCCTCTCTAGAAGCAGGCTTCAAACCTTTTCTCAGCTTATCCTTATTTCATAAAATTAATAAATAAATAAATAATAAAAATAATTAACATCAGGCCTCTCAGTACTCTTTCAAATGTTAATGAGTAAATACATATAACACCTTTGGAATTGTGTGTGACTGCCATGCATATGTAATGAGAAAGTGTGACTGTTCGCACTTGAGACACAGTCTGTCAAAATTACCCCAACTCAAGACTTTGAATTTGCTCTTGCTAATAAAAGTAGGTTATGCTTGTCTCTTCCTTTCTAACATATTTGTTAAAAAGCAGCATTTAATTCAAAAATACTTATGTTATTCCAGACTTTTTTTTCATAAAACAAACTAACAAATAATTAAAGAATTTGACACATTAACTTGTTTTGGGGACATGTTCTTTTTAAGCACTAACTAAGAATCTGCATTTATAAGTTGAGATTTTTTTTGTAATATTATGATTTCCAGACTCTAAGGAAAAATATCAAAATAACTGATGACCACAAAATGACAGTTGCTTCAGACCACAGTGGAATGGAGCGAGCAATGTCCCTTTGATAATGCATCTTCCATTCTCATCGCAACTATTCCTTTTTTTCCTGAACTTTCCAGACTAACTTGGGTTTCATCCCAGGCCTTATGACTACATGAGCTTGGGACTGCAATGTCATGTTTATTTTCCCTTCAGCAACACTTTTATACTCATCAGAACTCTAAAAAAAATAAGAACAAGTTACAGTAGACATCGTGTCGTGTCTGAATGTGGTGCCATGTCAGGTATACATAAAAAAAAAACATCTCATTCACATTCCTACATGTACTTGGAGCTTTGCTCTTGGTGCTTGATACCTCTTTGCTCATTCCACTTTTAACCCAGTCAAGGCAAAGTGCTAGATTTTATTCTCATAAGAATATCAAAGAAATTTTAAATAGACAAAGGTCTCAATTACATAGATAATTAATATATTTTGCTTTCTGTGAAAAGATGATAAGAAGGAGGAAGTGGGAACCAGATATGTAGTTTTTACTGATGTGCTCGGGAAAAAGAAAAGAATGGTATTTCTTTGTACTAAATAGAGATAGGAACAAAGTTCACAGAGGGGAGGTACAGCCCAATGCACTTAGAAAGAAATGTTGTTTACTATGGAAATCAAAGCTACAGTACAGGCTCTGCCAGGACCTGACAACGCTATTTTATTCTGCCCTTGTCCCAACATTTTTGCTCCTGACAATTCCAGGATTCTTCTAGATTGACATGTCTGTGATTCTTGTGCCTCTCTTCTTGTGCTATTGTTGTTCATTATTATCTCTTGCCCAACACTCACTACTTCTTCACTGTTTTAAAAAATTATACTTTATTACATTAATATTTCCTGCTTTTAAGTACTTATAACTAGTTACTTGGATATTGCCTCTATTTCCACACTGATACAAGCATGAAAACAGGAGCTAATTGAGTATATTTCTAAGTGTATGCCTCATGTCTACGATGGTATCTGTCAAATTCTTTCTGTTTATTAATAAACACATATTATGTGAGTGAGAATTCACAGACCTCTGATAAAGCGTGGATTTCTTGGGTTAATTATTGTTTCTGTGTCACTGGTTGCCATGGTTATGCACAGATTATTTACTTTATCTTTGTTCAACTTGGTAGGACATGTGCATCTAGAAACTGATCTGTTTATTTTAGATTTACCAGTTCAGTGAAAGTAAAATTTTTAGTTTGTCCTTGTAATTCTCTGATTTGTGTGTGTGTCGAGATTTCTACCTTTTCATATCTGATTTTATTAATTTGGGAGGAGCTAAATGGGAGAGGATAGGTGGTGAATTTAATCAAAAATATATTATATACATGTATGAAATTTCCAAACAATAAAAATATGGATGCGGGAAAAGTAGAAAACAGTATCAAAATGGTTTTGTTTGTAAATAGTTGGGTGGATGATGGCAATGTGTTTAGAGATGTGGAAATGAGGATATCAAGTGCCTTGTTTGGGACTGAGTACTTTAGATCATTAGTTAGATAGATAAATAGATGATAGATAGATAGATAGATAGATAGATAGATAGATAAGACAGATCTTTTGATATATATGTAGTGTTTATATATATTATAAACTATTTGTTCATTAGATAAAATGTAAATATCCACTCTTTTAAAATATACATTAGTAATGTATACATGCAGTAGAAATGGATGCTGGAATTAGGCAACCTAGTTCATACACTTTACTTAGGTAACAGCAAAAGAAAACCACCCTTAAGCAGTTAAATGGCTTCACCACTGAGATAACTATTAAAAAACAATTACTTAAAATGGAATGTAAGAATATTAGGCATCAATAATGTGGTAGACTCCTTCCTCTCTTGTGAAGGCTATTGAGGGCCGCACACTTCATATGCATATCAATAGAAATGATAGGTGAAGACACCAGATTTTAGTACCAAAATTGGGTTTGCTGGTAATAAATGGAGTATGAATGCCCTAACCAAATTTTTACTTGTCATTTTACCAGTACTCTTTGTAGACCAGTTTTTATAGACTGATCTTAGAGTGGAAAGGTAACCTTGATATATTAAATATCTCCAGGACTCTGTATTGCAATTTGTATTTTAGCAATTTCACAGAAATTTTCAGACATTACCATTTGGATTTGAGACTGTCAAAGCTCTCATCTGTGTGTACCACTGTTTCTCTGCTTCTCAGTATAGTGGCAAGCCCTCTGCAATAATATAATCATCTTTATTTAGTTGAACATAAGGTCTCCCTACTGAGAGAGTATGGATTGCAGTAGAAATACCACTGTGAAATTTCCCATTACCTTAACAAAAATATTATCAACATCTAATTCTATCTGTGTAAAATGGGGGCACAGACCTCAACGTTGCTTGCTAAGGCTGAAACATGGCCCCCCTCATTCACCAACTTTCTGTTTTCCATGGTTTCCTTCACTGCCTAAAGTTGGCTGCCTGGTACTTAATCTGAAGACCAAGTTGGCTTCAAACTCAGAGTTTTGCCTGAGTGCTGGGATTAAAGGTCTGCACCACCAGCCTGGACCTAAATGGTTCTTTAATTCCCTTTCACAAATTGGAAGCTTAGCTGGGTGAGGACTTGCTCTGAGGTCACCACTCCCTTTAATCTATTTCTTAATCTGTTTATCTCCTTGAACATAGGATTTAGCTCTAATTCTACTTCCGGGTGCCCCTTTCTCCTCAAATTGTATATTTTGTATCTAGTTTGCTCCTTTTCATTACAGATCTGTATAAGACTGACCATTAATAACATCAATCCTAGGCTGGTTTGAGATTTCCTCTGCCAATGGAACTAATCCAAAACCCTTTCTTTACCTTAGCTTCAGGCAGACTTTTCAGACAAGGGCAAAAGGCGGCCACGTTCTTCTCCAGAATATCATATGAACGATCTCTAGACAATACATTAAAAGTCTTCTCCAATAAAACCTCTTGAGCCAACTTCCCACAGTTCGAAGCACCCTCAGCAGTACTGTCTTCCATGCTCTTACTAGTATGGCTTATAAGGTAGCTCTTAAAGCATTCCACTGCCTTCCTAACAGGAAGTCCCAAAGTCTAAATTCCACCAAACAAAAAGCATGGTCAGACCTATCACAACAATACCCCAGTCCCTGTTAGCAACTTCTGTTTCAGTTAGAGTTTCCATTGTTGTGAAGAAACACCTTGACCATGGCAACTCTTATAAAGGAAAACATTTAATTGTGGGTGGCTTACAGTTCCAGAGATTTGGTTCATTATCATCATGATGGGACATGGTAGCATGGTAGCATGGTAGCAGGAAGACATGGTACTGGAGAAGGAGCTGTGAGTTCTACATCTTGATCAGCAGGCAGCAGAAGGAGTCTGTCACACTGTAAATGGCTTGAGCATATATGAGACCACAAAGTCTTCCTACACAGTAACACACTTCCTCCAACAAGGTCACACCCCCTAATAGTGCCATTCCGTATGACCCAGCATTCAAACACATGAGTCTATGGAAGCCAGACCTATTCAAACCACCACATCAAACAACTAAATCAGAAGAAAATAAGAACTCATAATAGAAATTCAATGTTAATTAAATCAAACATCATACTAAAGAATAATTATTTCATATCACAAAAGTATTAAAAATTGGTACATTAAGAGACACAGGCACCAGGCAGCAGTGGTACATGTCTTTAATCCCGGCACTTGGGAGGCAGAGCCAGGCAGATCTCTGTGAGTTTGAGGCCAGCCTAATTTACAGAGCAAGATCCAGGACAGGCACCAAAACTACACAGAGAAACCCTGTCTCATAAAACCGAGAGAGAGAGAGAGAGAGAGAGAGAGGCACATGCTTTACAGCAAAGAAAATCTAATAATTTGGACATTTTATGGGAATTCATTTTATTAATTTCAGTGCTGTGCCATGTGTTTTTTTCTTATTTGACAATGAATCTGATGATGAAAATTAGATTTTCCTATTTTTCATATATATCAAAATAATATACACCCTTATAGAAAGACAACAGAAAAATATATAATAAAGACTAATATCTAAAAAGAATTTTGTCTTGAATAAACATGTCATGTTGAGTTAATAAGTGAGAATCAGTACCAAAATGTATGCTATGTGTAAGCCAGTTGGCAATAAGTAAGCCAAGTGTGATAAGTTAGTCTTCACAGTCAACTTGACTGGATTTGAACTTATCAAAGAGATATACTTTACATAGCCCTGAAAACATCATGGAGGGATTTTCTAGAGAGTTTTAACTGAAGGAAGATCCACCCTGAATGTAGGCACTGTCCCATGGGGACAGGGTTACAAACCATATAAAAATGAAGGGGAAGAAAGCTGAGTGCCAACTTATGACTGTGGAGCAGTGTGTCGAGCAGCCCCCTTGCGGTCCTTCCTCCATGCCCTCCTTGCAATCATAGACTGCATCCCGTCAAACTGTGGCCTGAAATGAAGTGTAGCTGTACTTTCTCACTGGAACCACCAGATCACAAATAATGACACCAAGACTTATTATAATTAAATTATGAATGCTCAGCCTTAGCTTAAGCTTGTTCCTAACTAGTTCTTATAAATTAAATTAACTCATAATTTTTAATCTGTGCTCTGGCACATGGTTTGTTACCTCATCTCCATACTGCCCATCCTGCTTCTTCTGCATTTGGCTGGGGACTTGGCCTTTCTTCTTCCCAGAGTTCTCTGTCTGCCTGGAAGTCCTGCCTATACCTCCTACCTAGCTATTGGTCATTCAGCTTTTTATTATACCAGTCACAGTAATACATCTTCACACAGTGTACAACTATTACACAATAAAGCATCTTTATTTAATTTACATTTGTCTATTATTTTGTCATAGCAATGAGAAAACTAACTAATGCAGATTGTATTCACCCAGGACAGTTTTTTTTTTCTCATATAAAGAAGTCAGTACTCCTTGATAAACAATGAATATTAGATCCAGGACAAGAAAATATGGAAATTCAGCCAAAACATTTTAATATAACAACCACAACAAGAAAAAAACATCCAGAATCAAACTATTAGGTTTGTGTCAAAGGACAGAAGAAAGAACATCAAGATGTTACCATTGGCCAAATTGGGTTAATGTGAGCATCAGAAAAAGTATTGGTTATGATACATTGAAATCCTTCTAATGTAGATAATCTGTAAATTCAAAATTTGAAGTGAATCTGTTTCCTTTGGAAAATGGTAGAGTCAAATAATAAAACAGGATAAATAAAACAAAAGAATCCATACTGCTTTTTCTTATGTGAACTATTAACATATAATTGACAGAAGTGTTTCTTTAAAAAATCTTGTTGAGTTCTGAAAGAACAATTGCAACATTATAATTAACCTCTAGTGAATAACTAAGCAGGATAATCACAGATACTGACTTCTCTGTGTCTCTGTCTCAGTCTCTGTCTCTTCTTCCCTTTCTCTCTCTCTCTCTCTCACACACACACACACACACACACACA
>CABHPH010155191.1:0-13817 GCA_902168325.1 Peromyscus nudipes | reverse complement strand
CAATCAATCAATCAATCAATCAATCAATCAAGTATTACTAGTCTCTAGACAGCAGTACAGGACTTCCACAATAATTAAGTAGAGTCTGTATTTAACTATCATTTTACAGGTTATCCAGGGATCACAGTAACATGATAAACTCTAATATGGAGCTACAATCAGCAAAATTCACAGCAAAACTGCAAAAATAGTTATTCTCCAATAAATAACTCTAAAGGAGATGGAAAGTGGGTAGGACGTGCAGATAAAAAGATTTAAAAAGCCTATCAATCTAGCAAAGTAGTAAATCTAGCAAAGTAGTAAATCTAGAGGCTTAGATGTCAGTGGGAAGAAGTATCAAAGTGTTAAGAGGAAAACCATGGAAGTGTAAGTCATTTATTTACAATAAAGTTACAATATTACTGTTAACCCTGCAGACTTATGAAGTATAGCAGTAAATTCACAATATGGCTGTTCCGTTTCTTTAGAGGTCTTTTGAAAAATGCTGAAATATTTATGAGTAGCATAAAGCCACTGCCTCCTGTGTAAAGTGAAAGAAGAGACAATAATTGCCAAATTGGAGCAATATTTCTGTCTCAGTTTGGGTGGTTTTGTTGTGATAAAACACTGAGCAAAAGCAAGTTTGGGAGCAATGGTTTATTTTGCTTACTTATCCACATCCTGAGGGAAAAAAGATGCATACTCAAGGCAGGAACTTAAACTCAGGAAATGAAGCAGAAGCCATGGAGAAATGCTGCTTGTAGGCTTGCTCTGCTTGGCTTGCTCATTTTGTTTTCTTATACACCTTTGGGCCACCTGCCTAGGGACAGTATATCCCATAGTGAATTGGGTCTGCCTTAATCAATGATCAGTAAAAAATAAAATGCTCTACATATTTACCTACAGAGCCTTCTGATGGGATTCCTCAGTCAAGATTTAGCCTTCCAGACATGTCTAGATTTGCATCAATTTCATAAAAACCAAATAGCTCTGTCTATATGACTCTATTATATTGATTTTACTTTGGGATATGATTAAATATTCTACAGAAAATGGGAAAAAGAAAATGGTAATGTTCAGTGATGTAAATGTAGATGAAATTGCACTGTTCACCTGGGGTTTCACATTAATGTTATGTACACCAACTTTTAACAAAAGAATACAAAGCACTTAAATTAAATCTTATGTGAAAAAGTTTAGAAAAATTAGTACGATAGCATTTACAACACCATCATTATCCATTGCCACTCATATCTTGCAAAATTACATCAACACATCTTTCTACAACATAGTTACACAGATTCCCTGCCTACTGAGTCATTATTTGCATTCAAATCCTATCTCAAACAAGATGCAAGGCATGAACCAACATCAAAAATTGTCTTCTGACATGCTTGTACCCACATTCATACTCAACTGTGCTTACATGCATACAAGTGTTCTAATGAACATAAAAAAGTAAAAATAAATAAATATTAAATAAAAAATTAAAAAGTATAAAACATAAAAAGAATTTATATAAGAACATTATTTCGTGTTAGGCAAGGTATTAGATTTTTTTAAATCAAATTACAATGAGGGATAGGGAATTTTACTTCAAATACTATGAACTGAAATTACTATTCCCATTGTTGTGGCAACATTTCTGCCATAGTTTTAGACCTAGCATAAAATATAATGCATGGACAAAGAGAAGAAAAATCCTTAGATGGAATCTGTTTTCAGCATAAAAGTAAAACAGGACTTAGAAGAATCTAGAGAAATATAACATTAATTTTGCATTAATTTTATGTTGCTTTCTTCCCCTTCTTTTCCTTTTCTTTTTTTTCAGGCAACACTTAACCAAAAAAGCAATCAGGGCTCTTTTCTCATCTGAGCATAAGATGACACTAAGGACATTACATTTCATGTACTAGACTTGCCTGAAAACCTCCCATTCAAAGATACAGCTTTCTAGTAATTTGCCCATCCTCAGTGTTCAGCCTTAACATTCAGAGGGCAGCAATCAGTGTGCTGTCATGTGATTTGTAATCTTCATTTCAAATGATCTTGAGGGCCTAGAACTGGCCTGTATCTCTCACATGGTCTTAGATGGAGAAAATCAGTTAAGTTAGACTCAGCTTACGATTTCTCTTAAATTCCACTCCCCTATTCATCAGTTTATTGCATACTTCAGTTTGTTTAGTACTGATGAGACAGTATCATATTAACTATTTTAATCTAAATTATCTAAATTGTGTACCTATTCAAACTGACTTATTAGGATAATTTCAAAATTACTTTGGTTTTTATGCTGTAGATACATAATAAAATTAAGCCATTTTTGATGCCTGATCATATCCTGTTGGTTTTCTAAGCATAGCAATATTAGGTAGAAAGGAACGAGAACACTAAACCATAAACTGCATCAAGAAAGTGAGGTTCCGAGTAAATCATGTTACCTAAAGAATCTGAAAGGAAACATAACTTCATGTCTTCATATGCAATCCTGGAAAGGTACATTTCAGGTGTTTTTTGTGTATATGCAACAAAAATGTACAATAAGCAAACAGAGCTCACATCAAATTCACATTTAAACATGCTTCTGATAAATAATGAGTAATGTAGGATTCAAATGTCCTAAAAATCCCTCTTGAAGGATCTTCATTCTTCCACTCTGCTTGTTTCTGAGCTCAGAAGTTTGTCTTCTTATCTAGAAGGAATAAGGAACGTTTCTGCCCTCTGAGGACTGTGTCTCACTTCTAGTTGAAGCATAGCTTACTTCCCCTGCCAGTTCCTTATGTACATCAGCTAATGCAACTCCCGGAGTGCATATTGGCCACATCAAGAAATGCTGTACCTTTCATCCAAATTAAACCAACTGGTTTGCTTTTTGATGTACCTGCCAGATGCTGTATAGTGGCATCTGCTATCATGGTTATCCCCTTGAGCAACCTGACTGCCATTACATCTTACAGGGGGTCATAAGAAATTCAAAACATCCATTGGATGTGAGGACAGTGGATATAGCTACAGTTACACCACTCCTTTCTTTTTGTTTAGCTTCATAGTATTCCATGGTTCCCCTCAAAGACTGATTTTGCTTGAGTATGTTTTGAGAAGTCAGGAACAATCCTTGCTGCTCTGAGTTCTTTTCAAGTAGTTCACATGGATTCAAGGCCAATGTTTGTGTGGGCTGAAAAGCTTACATTGTAGTAACCTCTCTTGTTCTTGTCTTTGGTTTTTTTTCCCAACTCTGCTTCCCATCATAGAAAAGCATCCATCAAACCTTCCTTTCTCACTGCTCCATGTCTTATATAGGGAGTCCTTGTTTGCACAGATGTGAGGCACTTAGACAATCTATACAAACTATAATCACACAAAGCAGTCTTGACAATTAATGGGAAAGGTTTGCCACTTAGCTATTAAATATACTTTTAAAATATCATAGATCTTACTATAAACTATAAACATATAAAATGACAGCTCTAGAGCTATTATTCACTTATATATTCAAAATAGTAAGAATGAAAATATTTTATTGATTTGCAAGTATACTGAGCACTTTGAACAGCAATGTCTTTTTCCCTTGTTATATTAAATGACCATCTTTACTATGCTTTCAAAACTATATAGTGTTCACGTCTAATCTTAGAATAGCATTGACACTTTGTCCTGTGTATCTTCAAGGAAATATCTTTAGTGATTCCTTTTATAAAATGCTTTCCAGTGTCAGTTTCTCTGAAACAGTGTCTGTCAGAACCACTTTCCTCATTTTTTGTCTGTAGCTCAACTTCACTTCCTTCCTTCAGAAGATGACTACATTCTCCTGCGGTATCAACATGGTGAAATTGTGAACACACTTCTACAACTTCATTCATTCTCTGTTGAATTCTACTTCCAGGATTCAATTTCAGTTGGTATGTTGCACTTTTATGCTTTCTAAACATTTTTACTACATGCCTGAGTATACAATTTTGTAAAGTGCCAGGAGAGTTCATCACTAGGAGGTCAATCAGCAACACAGTTGCATGCATTAATCTCTATTAATGAACTAGATATTGCACAATGTCCTTTTGGTTATAGGCTTTGAAAGATGTATCAGTGGTCACTAATCACAATATACATCTGTGGTTGTAGACTGAAAAATTATGGTGATGTTTATGTTTTATTCATTACGAATAATGGTTTAATACCATGATGACTGAATTTTATGGGGGACTGACATAATTTAAATAAATAATATTATCTGGAATTTCTGTATATCAGATTCCCTCAAATTGGAGTTACAATCAGTTGTTATCTGCAATGTGGGTGCTGGGAATCAAACCGTAGTGTTGTGGAAGAGCATCCAGTGCTTTTAGCCACTGTTCTATCTCTCCAGTCCCCATAAGTTAATATCTTTTCAAAATATTTAGCTGCATTTTGAAAATTATCTGTGAAACTATTTATATACATTTCCATATCCATAAGTGATTCATTCGATTACCAGTTTGGGACACCCTTACCAAGTAGTGTAGTTGAGAATGTTGTTAGTGTCTTTGTTGGGTCTCTTGTGTTTATTTTGTTTGGCTTGGTTTCATCTGTTACTATTGTTATTTTTCATTTGTCTTCATTGGGTAATTTTTAAAAAGTATTAGTATACTTTCATAATTTTACAATAATAAACTCATACCTTACATATATTCTGAACATTTTCAGTAATATTTTAACAAGTTGTTGTGATATTTTAGGAAGACCATAGAATGAATATTTGCTACAGTTCTTTTGATGTGTGAGGCAGATTATTAAAATAGTGAACTAAAAAATGACAGCTATGATAATGAAGTTAGGATTTATGACAGTAGCATTTGAAGTTGTTTTAAAGTCAATATATAAAGCAAAGTTGTGTATATAATATAAAATTATCATTGTGAAGAGTACTTTAGAATCTTAAAGTTTTGGGCAGGTCTAGAAAAAATAAGATAGAGAACTCATTACCACAGCTATGGAAAAAAAGCAGCAAACTTTGCAGCAGGTTGTGATTTCATGCTGAATTGTAGACTTGAGGTATCAGAGAAGGCAGAATACAGAACACTGGTAGCTGTGCATCAGATTTCCAATGATCAAGTTGAAAACCCTTAAATTAGTCATGTACTATCTACTTAAGCAGTTGAGGAATAGTAACAACAGCGTTTATATAAATTATGTACAGTATAAAACCAAATTAGAAAGTGGCACATTCAGGTGGCTTATTAGTATAAATGCAAAGGAGGACTTTCAGAGTGAGAGACATGGAGTTCACTATCCATCCCTCCATCCATCTATCTATCTATCTATCTATCTATCTATCTATCTATCTATCTATCTATCTATCATCTATCTATTATTAGAGCTTAGGAATATCTATGGCTCCCAGAAGCACTATGAATACTTGCTGATTGAACAAATAAAACAACACAGCTATACCATTACTTTCATCTTTTCAATTGCTTCCTGAGCCTTTCTTTCTGCAAACTAATCATTTCAGATTTTGGGTTGTGTTTTATATCAGTGAGAACACTATATCTTCAATTAATATTTATTTATATGACTAAATTCAATTGTGTGAATGTCAAGGAAAATGCAATAAATATCACAGAGAGATTAACACAAATTTTAATGTGGAAGGCAATCAATAACACACTTGATGGCTTTTATAGTTCCATGAACGTATTATGATTTTGTAAATGATACATTACTGGTTTGATGGATATAGGGCAAAGTTAATAACTATCTCTGAATTAGTCACTTTCAAACTCATTTATCTTAAGGTACCTTTCTGTGTTTTTTGCCATAAAAATGATGTAATTGTTAGACTTGGATTAATTTTATGTGACTTTTTTTTCCTTTCTCCCTCATGCTAAATGTAGTATTCATTTGTAAAAGTCTTCCTTAGTTTTCCACACATTTGAAGTGACCACTCTGAAGAAAAACTGGAATTAATCTCCCCACTCTACAATTCTACAGCATTTGTTTACCTGGGCTTGTTAAAAGTCTGCACTGGTGCCACATCAAGCAATCTTTCTGCCAAACATGAAATGAAAACATTTCATCTTTTCCTTTTTATATATAAGAAATTTTCAAATGTGCTTCTAGAAATTATTTCATTTTTGAAGTATTCAGGTTAGTGAACAATCTATAATTTGGCCATGAAAATGGCACTAAATAACATAGCTCATTCATGTAGAAATTACTAGGTTACCAAAGCTGAAGTGTTATTAAGGCAAGCATGTTGTTTTCAGACATTTTAATTCATTACTTTCCTATGCTGTAAGAGCACCTTCAAGTCAAATGGGATTTGGAGTCAGGACAGGCTAAAGATTTTGTGTCTACCCCATTCAGTCTTTGCTCAAGTTGCCCTATATACAGAATACTTGTAGCGACTATCTCACAACTGAATGACAATTAGCCTTCAATTTTCCAAAGTCATATTTTCACCTGTGACCCCAGTAACATTTGATGTGTCAATTACTATGACCTCTTTTCTCAGGTGACTGAAAATGCAAAACAACTCTTCCCTTAAGAACTTAACCCATTTCCTGCTAATCCGTAAGGTCATAGCTCAATAACTATGTTTCTGCCAATTAAATCTTTCTTTCTTTTAAGTCACTATAATGTCAAAATATTAAAAATAAATTTAAAGCATATGTTGAAGAATGTCAGAGAAAATTGCTTATGAAATCATATTTTGAACTTATTTCATTTATTATACAAGCAATTGCATAGCCCCATCCTGTTGTAATTTACAGCTCTAATCTTACTTATAGGAAAAAGGAAAGACCTTAACTGAAGGACTGAGCTGTTACTTCATCTTTTAGTATTTCAATCATTTTTGCTTTTGCTGCAGTATATAAATTCTCTAGTCTTCTAGCCTCCATCCATCCTCACTCTTCCCACCAGTTAAAAATGCATTTGACTGTGTTGTATTTAATTGTGAAAAGTTCTGTAATATTATAAACAAAAGGAACTCTCTAAAAATAGTGGAAATTTATAGTTAGCTGAGAGAAAGAAAAATTTTCCTTATTTTTTAAAGAAAATGTAAACTCTAGCATGAGAAGATATGAAAACTGAATAATCTAAGGATAAAGACACACTTAGCCAAATTTCCAACTCCATTAAAAATGAATGTTTGTTTGTGAGCATAATTTACACTACACAACTTAGGAACTGAAAGCAGCATTATTCAGGAATGGGAAAAATTTTTAGATAACATTCAAATGGGAAAAAAATGACAAATTATAGTAATTAAAAAAACACTAATTTTTTTTGTTTTTTGTTTTTTGTTGTTGGTTTTTGTTTGTTTTGTTTGTCCTTTAGGAATCCTACTTTAAGTAACTATTTTCTTAATAACTCACCATTTTCTGAAGAACAATGCTAGGAAATGATTCTGATTCTCCTAAGCAAGCTACTTATTTCCTCTATAGTGTATCTCAGATATCCTCTTTTGCTTCACACATTAACCCATCACCAAGAGGCATAATATTTACTAAATAAATGTTGGAAATAATCTAGAATCCCGATCTTCAAAGTCTCTATAAGAGGACTTCATTTTACTTCATTTATCCTATTTCCCACAGTGTCTGTAGGAACATCCACTAATCTGGTTGCTGATTTCTTCAACTGTCAGAATGCACACGTGTACTTATTTTGTTCATTGTTTGAAAATTCATGCTTATTCTGCTTGCACAAATCCTAAAAGTCAAGTTTAAGTCTATTATTCTTTTATTTCCCCATGTTAAGATATTTTATTTATTTAATTATTTATTTATTTATTTATTCATTCATTTTTTATTTATTTATTTTTATTTTTATTTTTATCTTTTTTTGGTTTTTCGTGACAGGGTTTCTCTGTGTAGCTTTGCGCCTTTCCTGGATCTCGCTCTGTAGACCAGGCTGGCCTCAAACTCACAAAAAACCTGCCTGCCTCTGCCTCCCGAGTGCTGGGATTAAAGGCGTGTGCCACCACCGCCTGGCAAGAAAATTTATTTTTTAATTTAATATTTCATAGAAAAGATGTACATCATTTCCATACTGATCTCTTCTTCTTCCATGCCAACTTTCACAAGGTCCCACACCCAGATCAATAACTATGGCCTCTGAACTAGAAAGAATCTGTTTTCTCCAGGGATGAGGGACAAACTTTCTGATAGAATATCCAAGTCCGTGTGATTGGCCCTAAACACATATACAGAGGTGTAGCATGAATCTTAGAAGGTCTTATTAATAAAATCAAACCTGAGCCGGCTATTGGGGTGAACACTGGAAGGTCAGAGAGACAGAATAAGCCACAGCTATCTCACCTCGCCGGATCCTCAGCTGGTCTTGCTTCCTCAGACTGGAAGCCTCTATGTCCTCATATCCAAATGAGTCTCAGCTGAACTGCTGCTTGTAAGCCCGAATGCTTAACCAGCCCAATGCTTCTCCAGACCAAATGCTTCTCCAGGCCAAATGCTTCTAGTTTCTGGTCCTCATGCTTTATATACCTTTCTGCTTTCTACCACCACTCCCTGGGATTAAAGGCGTGGGTCACCATGCCTGGCCGTTTCCAATGTGGCCTTGAACTCACAGAGATCCAGAGGGATTTCTGTCTCTGGAATGCTAGGATTAAAGGCGTGTGCTACCACTGCCTAACCTCTGTTTAATATTGTGGCTGTTCCGTCTCTGACCCCAGATAAGTTTATTAAGGTACACAATATTTTGGGGAACACAATACCACCACACAGAGGAACAAAGCTAAGTCACAATCTTAATAGAGCCTCCTTTGAAAATCACTTGCCCTTACCAGTTTCCTTTCTTTCAGTGCTCACACGTATAAAACACAGCTTTCAACCCAAATTGTGATATACGAGAGGAATATCTGGCATCAACACAGTTCTGTCATTGTGTACTGTTTTGCTTTCCAAGTATATTTTTAAACAACTCAAGGGACAAGTTAATTCTGTTAGAGGCTTATATTCATATACATTAAATAATGAAATATTGAAAAGTTGTTCTCCATAATAAAACTTACAGCAAAATAGAAATATGCCACCAAAGATGTGGAAATAATAAATGATAAATAATACCTAGCAGTTACATTATCATCATTTTAAAAACTAGGCATTTTTCAAATATTGATAGCTATACATCAACATTCTCTTTGGGTTAGGAAAATTCACTTTTTATATAAATACTATTTTTATATACCCTAAAGTTATTTTAACTGACAAATCAAGAATATATATTTGATGAGCAATATGGTTGTTAGGAATAGATCGTTACTGAACATGGATCACCATCAACATATACACTTATCAGTTCTTTGGAGAGCAATGTCAGCTGTCAGTGATTCACCATAACACAGTATACTGTTATCAACCATCATCACAACATTGCACAATGGCAATCTTCAATGCATGTTTTCTACCTAACAGAAATCTACATACTCCTAGCAATCACCATCATATTCTATGCTTCTATGTGATTGACTGTATTAGACTCCATACCAACAGTGTCTTGCAGATGAATTTCTAAATGGTCTTATTAAATAAAAAAACATGGAGCCAAATATAAGGGTGAAAGCCTTAGAGAAAGCAGGGAAATAGGAAAAGCCACCAGGCAATCTTACCTCACCAACTTTGCAGCTTCCAAATGCAAGCTACTTCCTGTCTTACCCACACCTTTATTGCCTTGCTGTTCTGCCTTCTCATTGGCTATCTTAGCCCAGCTACCTCACTTCCTTGTCACTGTCTATCTGTACAGACCTCCAGGTCTCTATGGTTGGTACTGGGATTAAAGGCATGTGTCACCACACTTGGCTCTGTTCCCTAATATGGCCTTGAACACACAGAGACCCTGCCTGCTAAGTGATAGGATTAAGAGCATGTGCTAACTTACTTCTTGTTTACTTAAAGTGGCTGGTCTTTTCCCCTTGATCTCCAGGCAAACTTTATTAAAGCACATATAAAATATCGCCACATTTCAGCACAAATAAAATATCACCACAGTGTCTTCTTCACCTTATCCACTTAATATTCTCTAGGTTGATTTTTCTAGCTGTAAGCCAGACTAATGTTAGACTGCATTGAAAGACAGTGTGAAGGCTAGAGAAGTGGAAAAGAACTGAAAACATTAGAGGGGTATCCCTGAACAATGAATCCATACCCTTTTATGGGTATGCACTGATTATTTTTATTTCAACTTGACACAAGCTAAGGTCATTTCAAAAGAGGTAACCTCAGTTAAGAAATTGCTCCATAACAAGCTTGTAGGGCATTTTCTTAATTAGTGATTGATGGGGGAGAGCTCAGCCCATTGTGTGATACCATCCCTGGGCTGGTCATCCTGGATTCTATCAGAAAGCAGGCTGAGCAAGCCATGTTGAGTAAGCCAGTAAGCAGCACCCCTGGATGGTCTCTGCATCAGCTCCTGCTTCCAAGTTCCTGCCCTGTTTGAGTTCCTGTGCTGACTTCCTCTTATGAATATGAAATACAAAAGAAAGTGTATGCCAAATAAACTCTTTCCTCCCCAACTTGCTTTTTAGTCATTGTATTTCTTTTTCTTTCTTTTTTTTTATTTAAAAGCTTTTTTTTCCATTTACATACCAAGCACAGTTCCCCCTCCCTCCCTTCCTCCAACTCAACCCCCATCCACTCCTCAGAGAGGGTAAGGCTTCCCATGGGGAGTCAACAAACTATGGCATATCAACTTGAGGCAGGGCCAAGACCCTCCCCCCTATATTGAGACTGAGTAAGACATCCCTCTATAGGGAATGGGTTCCAATAAGCCAGTTCATGCACTATGGATAAACCCTGGTCCCACTGCCAGTGGCCTCACATACTGCCCAAGCCACACAGTTGTCACTCACATTCAGAGGGCCTAGTTTGGTACCATGCAGGTTCCCCATCTGTCAGTCCAGAGTCTTCACAGCAATAGAAACTTTAAAGAAGACAATTTGGTAGCAAGAGTAGGGCATTGCTATGACAGACCTGATGTTGTTTCAGAGTTTATTGGGCCCTTGATGGTGAATATCAAAACTGTGTGCTACTGTGATATCTACTCAGAGGTCCTCTGTACCATTCCACATCGTGACCTGCTGTGGTGATTCTAGGGAAGAATTTAATAAGAAACTTAGCAATGGTGTGATCCCAGAGTTCAACCACTGGTTTCACGCTTAGAGAAAACAAAAGGACTGAGAAACAAAATACAGAGTCTATGAGACTCTTTTACCAAATTTAAAAAGTAATTTATGCACTGTCACTTATGTATGTCTTAGTTAGTGTCTCTATTGTTTTGTAGAAAATACCATGACCAAAAATCAAGTTGGGCAGGAAAGGGGTTATTTGGCTTATGCTTCCATGTTGCTGGTCGTCATCAAAGGAAGCCAAGGCAGGAACTCAAACAGGGTAGGAACCTGGAGGCAAGAGCTGATAAGAGACTATGGAGGGCTGTTATTTATTGGCTTGTTAAACATGGTTTGATCAGCCTACTTTCTTATGGAACCCCAGTATTCTTTTATCATTTATTAAAAATAAAACTTGGGACCAAAACACACCACCACTGTCCACTTCCAGCCTCAAAAGGCCTTGCAACCCCTGTGCCCCACCTCTTCCTCTTCAGGGGGACTCTCCTTTTCTTCTCCCAAGTATGCCAGGGAACTCCATGATCCATTCTGGCCAGCTGAATGTGAACTCTGCCTCTCCAACCAATGTTCTCCTCCACTGAACATCAAAGCACAACACAGAAAAAATTCCCATAACACCCCAGACTACCAGCCCAGGGATGGCACCATCCATAATGGGCTGGAAACCCCTTCCCCCATTAATCATTAATTGAGAAAATGGCTTACAGCTGAATCTTATGGAGGCATTTCTTCAACTGAGGCTCCTTCCTCTCTGATGACTCCAGCTTGTATCAAGAAGATACAAAACCAGCCAGTAAAATGTGATAGTGTTTTTGTTTACTTTATTATTTTTTAAAAATCTGTAATGTATAATTTTATATAATAGAAGCAATATGTTTCAAAAGAGATCAATTTTTAAAGAATGAAATGATAACTAAGGACCTCTGCCAACAAAAGTAAGCATTTCCCATTTCTTCTGACTTCTGTCGACTCCCCTGTTCTTTCCAATCATAGTCTTCATTTTCTCATTCTAAATCTGCCACGCTTTGGGCTTAGAGTCTCAACTTAGTACATAATTTATATGTCTTCTAAAAATATTTCTGGCACATATATATGACTAATATACATTGAATTTATACATATAAATTCAACTCAATGGCTGTATTACTCATCCTTTGTCATTTCTTTCAATATTCTACATCTGTCAAGAGAGATGTTTTAACTTCTCCCCAAGTAATCCTCATCCTGTAACTTACTCCTATATTTCTTTGTAAAGAACCTTTCTTAGTCCATCTTAATTATACAAAATAATTAATCTTCCTTTGTGACATTTTCAGACATGCAAGGTACACGATTGGGTTCATTCCTAAGCTCATTTTTTTTTCAATCCACTGATCCCCTTCCTCTTCCCAAACGGTGCCCCTTCTCTCTTCTATATTCATGTTATTTTATATGACTATTAAATGTCACCTATGAAAGAACACATGTTGTCCTAGTTACTGTTCTGTTGTGTGAGGAGACACCACAAACAAGGTAACTTAGAAAAGGAAGCATTTAATAGGGGATTTACTTTCACTTTCACAGGGTGGGTCTACGACCATGATGGTAGATAGAATGGCAGCAGGAGAGCAGGCATGGTGCTAGAGCAGTAGCTGAGAGCTTGCATCTGATCCACAAGAAGGAGGCAGAGAGCCAGACTGGACCTCGCTCAAAGATGTCTCATGATAAGTGAAACATCTCATCCAACAAGGCCATACCTCCTAAACAACAAGTACCAACTGGGAATCAAACATTCCAATCCATGAGTCTGTTGGGGTGGGCATTCTCAATCAAACCACCACACATGTAATATTTGTTCTTTTGATCCTGAATTATTTGGTTTTATATACAACATGATTTTGGTATTTTTTCTTAATTCCTGAGGATTTCATACAATGTATTTTGATTATATTCACCTACAATTCCCTTAATCTGCACTTCAGATATCTCCACCTCAGTACCTTCCCTGACTTGTCTTATTTTTTAATTCCATAACCCATTGACTCCAGTATGTGCTGTCCATATACCTCTGGATTAGAAGACCATCCACTGGAGCATGGTTGATCCACCAGTAGTCATATTCTTAAATGAAACCTATTCTCTCCTTCCTGCAGAAGTCATCAACTGTCAGTGACTCCTCAGGTACTGCTGGGGCCTATAAGCCCTTCTCCCCACTCAATGCTAGAATGTTGATTGGCTCGATCTTGCACAAGCCCTGTGTGAGCACCCACAACTGCTGTGAGTAATGCTGAATCTTTAGATTTGTTTCTTTAATGTGGAGTACCTGAAGAATCCAGGAAACTGGAAAGGAACCATTTGTGAAAGATAAAAGAGATCTTAATGGAGGGAAAAGACACAAAAGAGATCTTAATGGAGGGAAAAGACACAGGCGACATGACAGGAAAGGGGCAATAATGGGATGGGAGGTTTCAGTAGGGAGAGAGATGATATATTTAGTTCCTTTTATGATAATTGAAATTCCATTGCTTTGGTTTATTTTTTATTCATTTACCCATTAGTGAGAACTTCAGGCTGATGACACAAATTAGCTGTTATGAAGAACATAAAATAAACCTGGGTATGTAGGTATCTCAGTTGTAAGCTGACTTTGATCTTTGAGGGCATGTACTCTATAGCTGGATCATATGGAATTTCTCTTTTAATCTTCTGATTCTGATTTCCAAAGAGAGTGAAATAA
>CABHPH010155190.1:46003-74240 GCA_902168325.1 Peromyscus nudipes | reverse complement strand
ATTTAATTTAGGAGTATATTAATATTTACCTTTGAATTATTAGTAGTAGTGATAATTATGTCATATATATGAATACAATAACAATTAATGCAAACAAGAGGCCATGAATTGGAAGGAGAGGCAGAGGGGTACATGAGAGAATTTAGAGGGAGAAAAGTGAAGGTAGAAACATAATTAAATTATAATCTCAAAAATAAACAAAAAAGTAGTCATGCTTAGATATCAAAGAGCAAAATTAAACTTAGAAACTCTTAATTTTTTAATACCTTCTATTGAAAATATTATGTTTCTATTACCACTTGGGAAAGTTTTCAAATATTCTACGCTCTCAATTTTTCTCTTGGATTTAAAATTTAACAACCTAAAACAGTTGTGTCTTAATTTATGTCCTGGAAATTAGTTCAGATTATACCCATGTTCACACAGATGACTGTAGTTAGACTCAGTGGTTCTCAGAACAAGACAAAAGGGCATGAGTGTGGGGAAGAGCCTGTGGGAGGAGGGAAGTGAGTGTGGTGGGAGACAGAGAAGAGCTGTGAGGTCCTACAGGAATCAGAATTCAGCATATGCATGTATTGACAAAAAACAAATTTCATTAGTCATTAAAATATTGAAAATTTAACAATCAAATTTGCATTGCTTATAAATAGTTATATCAAACTAACCTAATCAATTATATGTAAAATAGCTTGCACATTTAACATTTTTTTTCCTTTCAAATGATTTGGTTATCATTTCAGTAATCGATCCACTCATTTTTGTATATAATTTCTAAATTCTGTGTAATATTACCTGTTTGTACTTTGAATAATCGCTTTATCAAGTCTGACTTGGTCTCTGCCAAATGTAGAAAATTTCTATTATCACCATCATAAACATTCCCCAATCATCTTCTGAACACATTTGCCTTGCCAAACACAAACGATATGTGTGGTGTGTTCAACAGCTTGCCACTTCTTCCTTTAACTGGTTCTTTTATCTTATTTACTTATTTATTCATTTAGGTTTTTTGAGACAGAGTTTCTCTGTGTAACCACCCTGGTTGCCATGGAACTTGCTCTGTAGACCAGGCTGGCCTCGAACTCACAGAGATCCTCCTGCCTCTGCCTCCAGAGTACTGGGATTGAAGGTTTGGGCCACCACTGCCTGGCTTATTTGGCTTTTAAACATATATAATTATTTACTCTTTCAAAGTTGATTTTCTTTCCTTCCTTTTCTGTTTTTGTTTGTTTGTTTATTGGCTGATTTTTGAGACAGTATGTAACTCTGTATCCCAGGCAAGCCTGGAACTTACAGTGATCCTTCTCCCTTCAGCATCCCAACGGTGTCAATCACAGGTGCGTGCCACCACACCTGGCAGCAAGTTAGGTTCTAGTTTAAAAGAGCTAACATTGTGATCATTGTACAGTTTATCTCTTTCACATTTGTCACTGCTTGTAATTAGTTCTTTTCTCTTCTCAATTATTGATTGATTTTTTTTAAATCAGTCTAGAAATACAGGTGGCATATAAAATCCTTTGTATTAAGTAAACAGAACAGAAATTGTTCATTAAACATTTAATTTTGGTATGGATCAAATTTTAACACTAAAACTGACTAACCCCTGTGATAGAAGAAATGAATATTTATGAATTTAATTTAGGAGTATATTAATATTTACCTTTGAATTATTAGTAGTTGTGATAATTATGTCATGAGTATATTATACTGAAAGTATTCTTCACTCAAACAACAACTCACCAATATACTTATAATATTCTAAGTGAGTGGATAATGGGAACTTCAATAATGTCCAAGAGAAATTTTTACAGTTATGAATTTATACATATATGTGTACATACATAGGTATGACGGTCAGTTGATTTATGAACAGGTAGATCAACTACTAGTTTAGAAACAGCAGTGATCATATACATGATTATATGTATATTTACAATTTAAATTTTAAAATGTGGTCTTCCATTTTACAGGTCATGTTTTTTTTTTCAATGTCTTTTTCTGTTCATGTTATCTTATACTGTCACATTTATTTATTTTAATTTTGTTTTTCAGGAAATGTACCCAGAAAGAGTTCTGAGAGCTTCTTCTTTGCTGTCCTACTGTGACTAAACACAAGACTGCCATATTTTGTAAGTTCATTTGTTTTTGTCTTAAATAAATCTTTCTGATACAAGCAACTACTTTTCTCATTTGGAAGTAGAGTTGGATTTTGTTTAATTAGGCTCTTAATTGGTTTTATTTCTTCCAAACTTTGTTTTACCTTAAGACTTTATCTTATTTAAGAAATGGCAAAAGAGCATTCATCTGTTAGATTAACTCTGTTTCTTTGTATCTATTAACCAGTATTTTAACGACTCACGCTAAGACCCTTATCAGCTGGTGAGCTAGTTCAAACAGATAGTGCTGTCAAGAATGCTGATTTGTCCTGGACAAACATGTTCATAATTGTCATATACTTTGTTTCAGTAAACAAATAGATCTTTATTTGCAGAAACAGACCCTTGAGGCTGTATTAAGTTAGCTAAATACTATTTTTAGCAAACAGTGATTTTATCTTGCTCCTAATGCTTAGATTTTATATTCATGAATTTTAATATTCATCATCATGTTGTGATATGCACTGCACAGGTTTGATGCCTTAGACTTGATCACTTATTTATGTTACTTGACATATAGCAAATAAACAAGACTTTTGTGTGGAGAGTCATGAATGACACCAAGCTGATTGATTCTGGAACATTCAGTTTGTAACCCTTCTGACCTTCTGATTATCTCATAGTTGAGATTTGGCTATTTCACAGTTTCTGGAACATAGTAAGGATAAATCAACTTTTTCTATTTTATAAGCTGCTTTCTGACTTTGTGATAAAGAGTTCCTTTGTCCCTAATTAGTTTTTTTTATGACAGACCCAGTAGATGGAGACAATATAATACATGTTATTTATTTTGACGCTGGCAATATCTTTTGGCTTTTCACTCATGCAGACTATGTCCTCTAGGCAAGACAAAAATTATTCTCTATTGCCTCACAATAAATCAATGGAGGATCAACTGGATGGAAAGATGCCTATTACATTCTAAATTCCATGGGGTAGTAGTTTTTCCAAACGTCATTCACTGGGAAGGTTTTGCACACTGATGTTTGCAACCACTAATGATGAGGGTGTCTACTTGGAGAGTAGACTGACAAGTCAAAACATGGTATAGAAATCTATGTAGTAATTTAGAGGGGATAAACTACTTCAAAAACATACTAAAGACATATAAAACAGGAGGAAAATTTTATAGTTTGTTACATTTAAAATTTTTTCATCTTAGATTTAAATTAGAATCCAGTAGTTCTGCTGTTTTTGAACCCTAAAATTTCAATGATTATTTTCCTTTAAAGGAACCACAAAATGTCTCATAAAACTGTGCTTAATTACAATTGCATATTTTCAATGATTTTTCTCTCTGTATATGTATGTACTTCTTAAATTCCAAATAACATCAATTAGTTTATTTTATTTTATTTTAATAGAAAATATTCACTTGATGTTTTTAATGTCAAGCCTTGTATATGAAAATCTTTTTAAAAAAAGGTGTTGAATTTGACTTTTGCAAGATTATCAGTGGTAAATATATGCTTTTCTACTAGAATTTCATAAAAATCTATTTCCTTTCTCATTAAATTCACCTGCTTCATATCTCATTCACCCATGCTGAAACCTGTAGAGGTGTTGAGGCTTCGGCTAACAAAACCCTTACAAGCAAGAAGAAATACATCCTTAACTTTAACCACAGTATCCCTGATTGCGTTGAGGTCCTGTGGTCTGGGAAGCTACGGGGAAATCTGAAATCCATGAAAAAGAAAAAATAAAAGTATGATGAAATCTCAGCAGTGGTGTTTCTAATTTTTTATTTTAATGAAAGAAATTGAATAATTCCACTTGTAAAGAAAACATGACATAGCTAAGCACAGTTTTTCATGTATATGATAGGATTATAGAAAAAGCTACCAATTACTTTGTAGTGACTTAAAAGTACAAAAATTGGGTCTGGACAGATTTCTCGGTGGGTCAAAGCACACACTGCTTTTGTAAAGGACCAGAGTTTGGTTCCAAGCACTCATGTTGAGTGGTTCAAATATACCTGTAATTCAACTCTAACGGCATCCATTGATTCTTGTCTCTCAATCACCACACTCACATGAACAAACCCACATAATTAAAAATAGATTTCTAGGCTGTGGGAATTTTTAAGCACTCAAATAATTAGAGATAACAACTTCTAAATACTTTCTTTAAAAAATTTTTATTCTTTCTCTGCTTCTCTGTCTCTCTGTCTCTCTCTCTGTCTCTCTGTGTGTACATGTGAATAAGTGTGTTTATGTGTTTACACCATGATCAGTTTGTTGGCCCTAAATCCCCTTTGACATTTAAAATAAAATACATCTTTTTCTGAAGGATCATTTGGGGGAAAATACAAATTTATTCAATATGAGATCTTCCAGGCTTAAGAATATATGATTTCTGTTCTGTAAGATGTTATCAGCTCATCACGTTAATCAATCCTGGCTTTGATTTTTTTCAAGTCAAATCAGGATTACAATACAACTCTGTAACTGTCCATAAAATCTAAGCCTGTTCTTTACAAGTCTCATTCACATTCAAACCTGTGGTTAAAAAAAAAAATCAGTGAGTGAACTGCCACAGATATTCTCATGGTGAGTGTAATCTAATTAGGAGCATGAAATATAAACAAGCCTTAGATGGATACAGAGGACAGAGGAAAGGAGTCGTGTGACAAAACATTTTCTCAGCCATGGTCCCCATTAACTAATCATTCAGTCCCTAATGCATAATTACTATGGCTTTCTCTGAGGGTTTAAGGATGATCAAAGGAGACCTTTGGCTTCTAGAATGGGGATTTCTTTGGGAGCTACACCAGTTTGATCTGATTAAAATTAATCTACTCAAGTGTGAGAATTATCATGTTTTTAAAAATAATCATAGCTCTCTTCTTGTTGCTCTTCCCTCAGGAGGAGACAACACCTCCCAAGGTAATACAAATCAAAAATAGACTATTATTTTAGTATTTAGACAATGGGTGATTTTGGCTTAGAAATACATACCTTATAGCTTATACTGCTAATTGTTATATAGCATTCTTTTCTAGAAATGAAGTAAATATTAAATCAACATTTTCCCAGTTATTTTAATTTGATAAATTAAATTCCATGACAATTTATGCTAAGAATTCTGAAGAAAAAATAAAGATGTAAAATTTCAGTGCTGTTTCTAAATCTTACTATGATCTCATTTGTCTGAGAAAGCATTTTGTAGAAAAATGATATAAAGAAGAGGCAAAAATCAAGAAAACTGCAAGCTATATTATAGCTCAGTGATTACCCACATCTTACATCTGTTCTTTGTATGTCATATGTGTACTAGACTATAAAGTAAAAACCCTTCGAAGAATGAAGTGCCACAGAGTTAGTGCAATGAAATTCTGAAACAAGCTAGAGGTAAGACTTGCCAAGATACTAAGGAATTGCAGTAGATGAGATAGGTAAGTTTAACAACATGTTGAAGGTAAAGGCAAATTGACTTGCTTTGGAACAGCTTTTACTCACAAGAAGCACAGGACTGGACTTCATGAAGAGCTGTACTATACAATGGAGAATAGTACACACTGCTATAAGAAAACTAGCATGTAATAATAGCAAGGAAAGGGGGCTGGCTAAAGAAACCCACCCTGACTCTGGAGCCCAGAACTAGGGAAAGATGGCTCAGAGCAGAGCAGAAAGAAACACAGCTTGGCGCAGTCAGATCAGAGTCATCTCTGCCTCTGGCCAACTGACTTGTGAAACCAAACAATCACAGAGCAGGACAGTAGAACTCTGGGTCCCAAGTCAACCCCTGGCTGACTCCACTCCCAAGACTTCCTATATAAACTGCCCTGCCTGGTCAGTTAAAAAAACTGTTCTCTCCACCCTGGTAGAGGCAGCTACTCTCCTGGACTCCTCCTTCCCAAATAAATCTCTTTCTCAAGAGAGTTTTTGGTGTGAAGATCTTCATTCATTATTGTAGAGAAGATCCTTGCTAAGACATCCCTCAGTAGACAGGGCAAGGAAGAGCTGAACAAAAGATCCTTGCTTAGATGTCCCTCAGTGGAAAGAGCAAAAGAGAACTGAAAAAGTAACACTTTTCTCCAGAGCTAGAGGAGATTGCTACATTTCTGCAGGGGTTTCCCTTTTCACAGAGTGAAGCAAAAGAAGCAACATCTTAGGCCAGAGAAGCAGAGCTCTGCTAGGAAGCCCCCTTAAGTGGGGCCTGAGCAAAGCCCAGCTATAGTGGCTCTCCAGGAGAGGAGCAAAATTGCTATATCCTGTGAGGAGACCATCTCCCATTGCACCAGGTACAGCCTGACTTTCCCAAACAGTCAGGATATCCTTCCCTGCTGAAGCAGTTCCAGGCATGACTCTCCCAAGCAGTCAGAAAAAGTTCCCTTCTGAGGTATCCAGGATACATCCAGGGTTGAGCTGTCTCTTTGCAGCTCCAGCCATCAGAGCTGTCCTAAGCAGCTCAAGGTGTTGCCTGACTCCCCAAGTAGTCAGAACACCTTTCCCCAGAGTTACAAAACTCACGTTTTGGTGCCAAAAGCTGGGACCAAACCCACAGAGTTGTAACAAATTTACTTGCAATAGTGAAAGGAACTGTTCTTGCAGGATTATTTAGGATAAAAGTGACTCTTCATAATTATTATGCAAATGAGTGAAATTTATCTGTGTATGCACTTTTGTGGCTGCAGAAACTATGTATAATAGATTAAATTGTGAATAGTAAATTTAACTTTTCATTGTAGCACTTTGGGAGATTCTAAAGTTAGATGCTAATACAGCAAGTTCTAAGCCAACCTGAGCTACTTAGTGAGACCCTGTCATAAATATTGAACCCCAGCTAAAATAATTATTTTTAATAATAGAAGCTAATATCTCATGCATGTTCCATTTTTAGATCTATTTATTACTGCCATTTGCAATATATTACTTTCTCTATATAACTGTAAAGTTATTTGGGGGTAGGTGGCAAAAACTGTTTGCTATAAAAGAAAAATGCATACACCACAATCAAAACCTGCTGATAGGTTATGCACTGTAGTAGCAGAGTATATAATATCGGACAGATGATGAGTTATATAAAAATCAACCTCACAAATAGACATACTGGGAAATGTTCTTTAAGTTTGGAATCCTCTTATTTACAAGAGGAATAGTAGTTTGGAGAGATCTCTCTCTCACTTATGAGGAAGATGCTGATACATTTGAAATATGGACTTATGTTCTATTTTCTTTCTTTTTTGTCTTTTTATAGTAATTTTATTTTATGATTAACTTAATTTCACATATCAGCCACAGATTCCTCCGTCCCCCCTCCTCCCACCCCCCAGCCCTCCTCCCAATCCACCCCCCACTCCCACCTCCTCCAAGGCAATATCTCCCCTGGGGAGTCAGCCCAGCCTGGCAGACTCAGCCAAGGCAGGTCTAGTTCCTTCCTCCCTACACCAAGGCTGAGCAAAATGTCTCAGCATAGGCCCCAGGCTCCCAAAAGTCAGCCCATGCACCAAGGACAGGTCCTGGCTCCACTGCCTGGGAGCCTCCCAAACAGTTCAAGCTAATCAACTGTCTCACTTATCCAGCGGGCCTGGTCCAGTTCCATGGGGGCTCCTCAGCTATTGGTTCACAGTTCATGTGTTTCCACTAGTATGGCTATTTGTCCCTGTGCTACCTCCAACCATGGGGGAAGGCTCCCTGTTCACCAAGACCCCCCCCAGCAGAAGACCCTGCAATCTACATGTCCTGCCCCCATTCCCATCTGCCTGAGACCCCAGCCACTTCCTGAGGCTTGGAAACCAACCCCCCAGCTCTATCCGGACCTAGAGGTGAGTGACTGTGTTCATATCCAGTTATGTTCTATTTTCAACAGCAACTTGAAAAACTTCTAGGATGATCTGCCACCTGTGGTCTTGCTTATCTGCCACAGGTAGAGACCCTGGAATAATTCACAGGCACTTGCTAAAATAAGCATTGATTGTCTGACTATCTGAACACCCAGGATGGTCCACAATTACTACCATTTACATATAACTTCGGCACTGGGAGAGAAAAATATAACAAAATCAAAACCACTCAATTTTCCATTTCAAAAGTTTTTAAAAATCTTAAATATTCTTGACATTACAACTTCAGGGAAATATGAAAAACATTTTCTTTTCATTTCAATAATGCTTTTATTGAAGGGATTTTCTTTGAATGTGACTGTCACTAGTTGTTTCCCCTGTATAATTAATAACAGTGGCTTTCTGATTCATTCTACTTAATGACCACAGAAACAAATTTGCCTTTTGTCCAGCTCTGAACTTAGTATTGAAGTGTTTTATGCACCAGTGCTTCTTAATACACATCAGACAATTAAACCTATTATACTTCCTTACATGGCATAATATCTGAGGCCATCAAAAAAACATTTATCTCAAAATGACTTTGTTTTTCTAAGGTCACTATCAAGATGAAAGGTATTTTGAGAAGAGAATCCATGAAATTTAAAAAATGTATAGGATGGCATATAAATACGCAGGAAATATTTTTGCAGGTATTCTCAAATATCCATAATATCAAATGTTTTAACATTCTAGCCTGGTCTTAGGGAATGGAAAGAGATTCTGGCAATTTTTAAGTAGTAACAGGATGTTACATATATTTGTCAATTGGCTAATTATATTCTGGCTTGTTCCAGTCTGGAATTCCCCCTTTGCTATTCTGTATCTCTTGTGAATTGATTTCCTTGTACAAGCCAGACCTTTTTATTTGTGCAGCTCAGAATACTGGTTTCCATTTCTCTGTCTATTTTGTGGCATCTGTGAATCAAAGCACTGTTTGACTGTGCTCTGATGATCCCACACAAATAGAACTGTGGCCACATTTCAGTCACTGGGTATGTCAAAGGCAATCTTTTCTGTTTTGCAATGTTGAGAAAACTCTTAGTTCTTTAGACGCACAAAGAGGAGAGCATGAGCTATTTACATAGCCTTTAAAGTATTAGCTTTAGCAGTTGGCAGTTTAAAATCAAAGTGGTTATATGTCTTGCTGCAGTGCTCGCCATGTTCTTAGTCAGAAAGCAGTTGGAACATAGAGACAGAGCTCCAGACATGAACAGCCTGAAGAGTTTTCCTTTCATATTCAAGGCTTCTGCATCTGAGTCCATGTCTTTATGTGCCTGAACTGATCTTGTAAAGACCTCATTCTTCTATCAAGTGGTTGGGGACATTGCCTATGACACTAATTGTGTGTGAGACAGTTATAGGTAAGAGCACATACATGCGTGTGTGTGTGTGTGTGTGTGTGTGTGTGTGTGTGTTTGTCTGTCTTTCTGTCTGTGCATGCATATGTATGCCTCTGGGTATGGAGGCTAGAGATCAATGTTGGGTGTCTTCCTCAATGACATCTCCACTTCATTGCTTTTAAGAATAATTTTATTTTAAATTATGAATGTATCTGAGTGGGGTGAGGTGTGTGCATGTGAGAACAGGTGTCTAGACAATGGCATAAGATACTCTCTAACTGGAGTTACAGGCAGTTGTGAGCTACCTGACGTATGTCCTGGGGATCCAAACTCAAGTCATTAGACTTACACAGTGGGTACTTTACTGATTGAGCCACCTGTGTGTTCCCCAAATACAAATCTTTTGATCTGAAATACATGGCATTATGGAAGAAGATTTGGTACGGTGTGAACTCAACCAGAAGCAGAGTTAAACTATGTCCATCAATGATGCCTTCTCAGTCTTTGAAACAAACACGTTTTGTAAACTTATTTTCTGCATCCTCTTTTTGGTCACCTTCTACCCTGGAACTATGACCTCTTTTCTATTGTTTTCCCTGATTAATTCATCATTAGAATACTACAGCTCATCCTTCTTACTCACCTTGTTGACACGCAATTAATTTGTTGTTTCCCTTCCTATCTTGACCCTCTTTCTTCTTATACTCTTGTTACTAGTATTCCTTCTGCTATTTTTTTCTTGTGTCTCCACTCCACCTCTTTCCTTAAAGCCTTATCTGGCCCACTCTCCTGAAATCCTTTCTAGTTTCCTGATCTTTTCCAATATTTACTCTACCAGGATGCACATAGTTAACAGAGTCTAGTATCCCCATGGAAGAGCATGTGGTGTTTCTCTTTCTTAGCTTGGGTTACCCATTTATTATAATGTTTTCCAATTCCTTCCATTTTCCTACCATGTTCATAATTATGCATTTCTTTAAGGCTGAATAAAATTCCATTGTGTATATATACATATGTACATTATTATTATTCATTCATATACTGATGGACATCTAGGCAGAATCTATTCCTTGGCATTGTGAACAGAGCAGCAACAAATGTGGATATGAAGGTGTTCCTATAGTAGGAAACAGGGTCCTTTGGAATGTGCCCAGCAGTGTATAGCTGAGCCATATGGTTATTCTAGTTTTAGTTTTTTGTTTGTGTTTTAGAAGCCTCCCCACTAATACCCATAGAGGCCAAGCCAATATTGAAGAAGTGTCCATCTTTAGCCATGTCTTCTCCGGCATTTGTTGCCATTTATTTTCTAGATGGTGGCCATTCTTAACAAAGGTGAGATATAATTGTAAAGTATTTTTAATTTTCACATCTCTGATGGCTGGATTTGCTGACAACTTTAAAAAATATTTATTGGTGATTTGTATTTCTTTTGAGAACTGTCCTTGAAGTGCAATGGATTTTTTATGGACTGGAAGAGATAAGGTTTTTTTCTGTATTTGACTTTATATTTCTTTGCATGTTCTGTATATTACCCTCTCGTCAGAAGTATAGTTGGCAGATTTTCTTCTATTCCAACACATACATATATGTGTAATTTTAGAATCAAGTTAAATATTTTCATTATCTTGTGGTGAAAGCTTTAGAAATGTTTCCTTCCATAATCTTGTGGTGTAGAGTACATTTTCCACATCTGCTCTTGCTATCATGCAATATATGCAGAGAATTCTATTCCTATCCTACTATAACTTGGTTACCCACTGAAGAATGGCTCCTTTTCTTGCCACACCCTTCTTCTTTTTGATTTCATTCATCAGTCAATAGACTCTTAGATTACATCTATTTATCAGTTATTATAGATAGTCCCTCAATGGAAGTGGGACAGAAATCTTTGATACACTGATTTCATTAATTTGGTTGCATACTCAAAAGTGAAATTGTTAGATAATAGGTCTTTATGTATATCAATTAATAATACTTAGGCTTAAGTTTAATAACAGTAATTTTGAAGTTGTGATAAGTGTAATTTCTGATTGATAAAATATATAATCAACAAAATATTATAAAATAAAGTTAATGATGTATATAATCAACGTATGGTATTAAATGAGTTTTAGTGAAAATAGTATTCTTAGGTACTGATAGTGCTATTGTGGTTTGTTGAAAAAATTCATAATTCAAGAAATGTTAAATTTTATTTATATATTTAAAAATAAAACATATTATTTTCTCATGAACATGCACCAATCCTCTGAATTTCACTCATGAATGCCATGAATGGGATCTGTAAATTCAAGGATGACAACTCTCCTTTAGAGTCACAACCCACGCTAGTTGAAATAATAAGTTCTAGGAAATACATCTAGGTATTCTAGTGGTACATGGCAAGTGATCCTGACCATCTACCCTGTCATTGTTTTTACACGTACATAATTTTAAGGTCTTAATTATAATGAGCATAATTTCATGAGTTCTCTGTAGAGATTAAAATTCATGCTTCCACAAGAAAATGGTGCAAAATTGTCCCAGATTCTCTGGATCCACCCTACTTGCTATGAAGGTTTCATAGTTTCCTTCATAGTTTAGAGACAAAGCAAAATAAGCACCATTTAGGATGCCAAGAGTGACATTTCTTTCTATGTATATCATGCTTACAGGGCAAAATGATCTTTTTTATGAAATGAAATACAGAATAATGAATATGCTATTAAATGTGTATCACCACATGGGCACAAAGTGAAACAGTATTAAATATTAGCATAGAATGCTAAATTCCTTGTGCTCTGTTTTTAAATTATGCTTTCTGTAGCTGTGGCTCATTTTTGCTTTGTGAGACATTATTCATTCTCGTACAATCTTCAAAAAGAGAAAGAATCTAGAGGCACAAGCTTGAAATGGAGGGCATGTTTAAATATTATCTCTATCTTTTTATTCCATTCTTTTTTTTCAGAATGAGCTCAGAAATAGAGATGACTGGTGATTGACTTACAGTAATTACAGTAATAGAAACCATTAATAACTAATATATTTATGTGTTTTAATTGTTTTATTCCATAATACGTATAATCATTTTAGTATTAGATAATTTAAAGGTGATGACAGTTATTGCAAACGAAAACTGTTAATTGACTGACAGGAAGCCTAAAGAATTGGGACAAGTCTTTGCCAACTACACATCTGACAAAAAATAAGTGTCTAGAGAATACAAAAAACTAAAACAAAATTTACTACTGATAGAACAAAAAACCAAATTAAGAAATGGGCTGTGGGACTATACAGAAAGTTTTCAGAAGAAAGAAAAATGGCTAAAAATAGTTTTAAGTGTCCACCATCCTTAGCCGAAAGGTAAATGCAAATTGAAACTACTTTGAGATTTCGTCTTAACCAATTCACAATGGCTAAGGTTAAGAAAACAAGAAAATAAACACTGGCAAGGATGTAGGGGAATGAAGAACTCTTACGGATTATTGATGGAATGCAAATTGGCACAGCCACTGTGGAAGCCACTGTAGAAATCCTTAAATCACTGGTCTACCATCTAACCCAGAAAAGCTAATACTAAGCATGTACCCAAAGGACTGTATTTTCTACTAGAGAGACATACGTCCATCCATGTTCATAATACTTCTTTTCACAGTAGCTAGGATGTGGAAACCAGCCTAGATGCCCTTCAACTAATGAGTGGATAATAGAAACATGATACCGATTCACAATTAAGTTCTATTTCATTGTAAAACAGTAATAATTTTCAGTAAGTGAATGGAAAGCATGATATGGAGCAAGAGAACCCTGCCCCAGAAAGACAAATGTTGTGTAACTCACTAATGTGGATCTTAGCATCAAATATTTAAATTTGTGTGCTGAACCTAGAGAATTAGTACAATTCAGGAAACTAGAGAGGCACCATTGGTATGACGGGTAAAGAAGGGTCTTAAAGCGGGGCTAAATGAAAATAGATGATAAGAAGGGGAACAGGATCATAATGAAGATCAAAAGTTCAAGTGGGAACAGAGATGGAAGAATAGGGAAGAGGAAGGACAGGAAGAGTCATTTAAGATGTTTCAAATGTCACTCTTTGCCTTTTTCCTTTGAGATAATACCTTTTCCTGAATATTGGGCATTTTCTGTTTGGCAGAATGGCAGCCATCAAGCAAAGCTATTGTTCTGTCTCTACCACCACTAGGGCTGTCTTCCTGCCACTGGAGCTAATGTTGAAGGCGTGGATGAGACAAACCTCAGACTGTTACATGGATGCTGGAATATGAATGGTGTTCAGGGTTATGCATCAAACATTGTCAAAAACACTGATCCATCTCTCCAAACCTCCAATGCATTTTAAGTTAATTCTTAAACTTACGCATAAAAGTATATATTAATGGATAACCATGGAGTGTTTTGATATACATATTTATTGCGTAATGTTTAAATCATACTAAATTTATCAATCTTAAGATCAAAACTTTAATGTTTATTATGTGAGTGAGATTATGTGGAACTTTCTTTTTGCTTTATTTTACTTAACATAGTACTTTCTAATTTCATCAGTGATTCACAAGCGACTAACTTACATTATTTTCAGAAGCTGGATAATATTTTGTTGTGAATATGTACCATGTTTTCCTTGTCTTTTCATGAGTTGATACACACTTGAGTTGTTTCCATTTCTTGGCTGTTGTTCTCATGGGGATACAGATGTCTTTTTAAAACAATTATTACCTTTCCTTTGACTGTTGATTAAATAGTGACCAGATTCTAACTATTTTTTGTTTGTTCGATATATGGTCTCACAATATAGACAAGGCTAGCCTTAAACTCATAGAAATCCACCTGCTTCTGCCTCAAGCTGGAGTGCAGGTATTAAAGGCATGCATCTCCGTCCCAGACCAAAGGTGTACCCTAGGCTGACTTAAATACCTGGTCTCCCTGCCTCTGTCTCTTCATCACATTCTGATCACGTGTGCCACCACAACTGTTTGTTTTTTGCAAGGAAGCTCATTTATTTTCACAATAGCTCTAGAACATATGTTCCTATCACTATATTCATTTTAGAGTTGAAGAAATTGAGATGCCAAGGTTAAGTCAATGACTGAGCTTCTTTAGCTAGTGAGTAACAGCTGTGGGAGAAGCTCTTGAGTATAACTCAGGCTGTCTGATATTGGAGTCTGAGCTTTTACTTTCTACTATGTGATAATTCTCCTAATTTCATTTTCTCACTTCTGTCAAAGTGTGATTGCTCATACCATCTTTTCATATTAATGAAAGTCTCTAATGTCTTGTTCTATAGTGATAATAATGGGCAACATTAAGTCAGCGTTTAATTTTTTGTTTATTATAGATTTTGGTGATGTTTTAGGGGTAATAGCATTATCTTTCATAATGCAAAGATACTCCTACTTATTCCAGAGGCTTCTCACATATGTACTTGAATACTGTTAAGTGACTACTAATAGCAATATAGTTATTGATGATCAATTTTTAATGGGGTGTTTTAATTAGGGTTTCTATTACTGTGATGAAACACCATGAGCAAAAGCAAGCTGGAGAAGAAAAGATTTATTTGACTTATACTTCATCATGGAAGGAAGTCAGAAAATGATCCCAAACAGGCCAGGAACCTGGAGACAGGAGCTGATGCAGAGGCCATGAGGGGGCTTGCTCAACGTGCTTTCTTGTAGAACCCAGGACCACCAGCACCAGGGATAGCACCATCCACAATGGCCTAGGCCCTCCCCCATCAATCACTAATTAAGAAAATAGCCGACAGTCTTGCCTACAGCCTGATATTATGGGGAAGACATTTTCTCAGTTGAGGCTCCCTCCTCTCAGATAACTTTAGCTTGTGTCAAATTGACATAAAATTATCCAGCACACAGGGATATATTTTATTGTTAAGATCTAGCAGCATGATCATTGTTATTCTAATACAGTAGAAAATAGAACTTATTCATTTGTCAGAATTCAATACTTGAAGTTTACATTCATATTCTTAATGTAGCTTTATGCTGTTTCTGCAATCTTTGTAAGGCTTTTTATAAAGATAACAGTCAGTAATTCTCAGTCTGGAAGGCTATGTGTATATATTCTCCTAGTTCCAAATTTTATGGCATTAGCTAACTATCACTTATAAGGAATCAGGGCTTACATATCTCACGATGCTGGAGGCAGAGCATATCATACATTAATGAGAAGTAAAATCTGATAACTGGCAACCATTACTTGTCCTGGGTGACTCTGGACCTTATCAGCGCTCTGTGACTCCACACATAGAAAACTTGGCTGCACTGTGAATTGTGGAATTATGTGATCTTCCACTTGTTGCTCCACAGAAGTCTTCATTCAGTTGGACAATATCTACAGCATGCAGCAGGTTCACTCTCCCTTCTCTAACTTGTCTTCACCGCAAGCCACTGGCTCCAAAATCTGTGTCTCAATCCCCAAGGCTTAGAAGTGTTCCTCTGCCTAACCACACCACCCCTTTGAACACACTAGGCAATCCTCTCTTTAGCTAGAGGCTTGTCCTACAAAGCCGACTTAAGAAAGCTCCAAATGTTGACTAGAACTCTTTGTCCTTCAGATTGACGGATACAGTGGCTCTCCTGCTTCTCCAGGTTTGAGATGGCCAATTGTGGAACATCTTGGCCTTTAAATCTGTAAGGGTCATTCCCTAAAATGCTTTATCCATCTGTCCAGTCATCCTTCTATCCATAAATCAACTATCCATTCATCCACCCATCAGTCTTTTCTTAGAAAAGGGTTTCTTAGAAAACCCTTTCTCTTCTTCTGAATGACAGTGTTCTTTGCCTGACAGAAGCTTTTCAGTTTCTTTTTTCCCAGTGTGTATTTCGGGCTTCTTTATCAAAAATCAGGGATCCATGTATGTGTGGCTTTACCTCAGGGTCTTCAAGTAGATTTTATTGATCATGTGTCTGTTTTTATGCCAATACTATGCAGTTTTTATTACTATATTTCCTTTTTCTAAACTGTTTATTGATTCTTTGTGAATTTCACATCATGAATCCTGATCCCCTTCATCTCCCTGACACCTTGCTTCTACCCTCTGCCTTTGCAACCTCCAACCCCAAAACAAAATAGAAAATTAAAACCAAGACAAAAAGCAAAGCAAATAAACAGACAAAACAAAATTTTCTTTGTTTTGTATTGTAATTCTCTTTCATTGTCGAGTCTTTATGTTGTTTGGGTATCAGGGTAATTACGGCCTCATAAAAGTAATTGAACAACATTCCTTCTCTTTCTATTATGTGGAATGATTTGAGGAGTATTGGTGTTAACTCTTCTTCGAAAGTCTGGTATATGCTAAAACTCTCTGGGCTTACTTTGGATAGGAGACTTTTAATGAATGCTTTTATTTCACTATGAGTTATAGATCTGTTTAAATTATTTATTTGATCTTGATTTAATTTCAGTAAGTGTTACCTATCAAGAAAATTATCTATTTCTTTTAGATTTTCCAATTTGATGGAGTATAGGGTTTTAAAGTATATTTTTACGATTCTCTGGATTTTCTTGGTGTCTGTTGTTATGCACCCCATTTTGTTTCTGATTTTTGTTAATTTGGATATTCTCTGTCTTTTAGTTAGTTTGGATAAGGATTTATCTATCTTGCTGATTTTCTTAAATAACCAGCTCTTCGGTTTATTGATACTTGGTATTCTCTTTCTATTTTACTGATTTCAGCCCTCAGTTTGAGTATTTCTTGCAATCTATTCCTCATGTATGTGCTTACTTCTTTCTGTTCTAGAGCTTTTGGGTGTACTGTTAAGTTGCTAGTATGAGATCTCTCCAATTTTTATGTAGGCATTTGGTATTACGAACTTTCCTCTTAGGACTGCTTTCATTGTGTCCCGTAAGTTTGGGTATACTGTGCATTCATTTTCATTGAATTCTAGAAATTCTTGATTGTTTTTCTTTATTTTTGTCTTGATCCAATTTTCAGATAGTAAAGAGTTTGTTATTCAGTTTCTATGAGTCTGTGAGCTTTCTGTTTTTTCTGTTGTTGATATCCAGCTTTAATCCATGGTCATCTCATAGGATGAAGAAGTTGTTTCAATTTTCTTGTATCCATAGGAATTTGTCTTGTGTCCAATTATGTGGTCAGTTTTGGAGAAAGATCCATGAGGTGCAGAGAAGGTATATTAACACAGTCTGGGGGAGGCTAGCTCCCCAAAACTCCAGGATTGTGAATAGAGGACCTCAGAGTAGCAGGGATTTAGGAAACATTTTTATCTGAGGGTATTTAGAAATAAGTTTCTATCTGGCAGGTAAATAAGAAAACACACACAGTTTCTGATGCTAACTTTCTCCTTTACTTCATCTAGATAAAAAAAATCTCTTCTGAAAATCTCTCTTGCTCTACATAGTGACATTCCACATTGTTACATTCTCTATACTTTCTCCACACAGCCTCATACTTCTTTTGCACAGTTACATCTCTTTTCTATGCAGTTTCATTTTCCTTGACATCTTTTTTTACATATCTCCACATCTCTCTTCTCTGCACATTTCTTCTCTCTACTCTGCTACTTTCCTTCACATATTTTCACATCTCTTTTATTCTTTACTCATTCATTCTCTCATTCAGTCACTCTCTCACATTCCTCCTTCTGCACACTCACACACACTCTAACACACACTCACACTGTACAGCTCTTTTCACAGCAGCTCTCTCATGCTCATGCACACACTCTCAAACCTCTTCTTCTCTCTGCCCAACTTTGGACAATTATATGTTACATTTTCAGGGTCCAACCCATTCTCATAACACATGATAAGTCACACTGTTTCTTTCAGGCTAGGTAGGTCACATTGACCAACCAGTGAGTAACGCTTGGCCAAGCATGTAGCTCTAAGTTAGTGTGGGTTCCCAGACAAAAAAAGTAAACAGTTGGCTGAACCTTGAGCCTGTAACATAAACTAAAGCTGGGACTATGTGTAAAAAGTAAATTACTGCAGGGAGTTACATCTACCAAAGTTGCTTCAAGCCCGACCTTGAATCAGTGATAAATAACACTTGAGAATTCATCCTAGTGTAATCATCTCCAGGGGCAACTAGTTTGCTTTTAATATGTTCTGAAGTCTAAAATTAGCTGTCTTTGTGACTGAAAATACTATTACTTTCCTGTGTCAGTTATGAAAAATATTCTAATGTTATTAGAATTATACAGATTAAGCAGAAATCTTCTTCCTGACCATCCACAGCTGTAAGTGTGCCCAAAGAGGGAATATTTTCTTGAGATAAACACACAAGCGGTGGGGAAAATTCGTAGCTGTTATTAGGGAAGAAATGAAGTGGCACAGTGGCACATGAGAAAATTTACAGACAGGAGCAACCAATCATTTACAGTCAGTAACTTCATAGCTTTGAGTGTTAGGGCTCCTCATCAGGTGGGTCTGGTGGGATGACCTGTTAAATGCTAGTTGTTACCTGCTCTGTGCTCCCACAGCCTCCTGCAGTTATATTCTTTTGTATTTAGGTGAAATATTCTGTAAATATATCATAGGTCCATTTGGTTTATAATGTCTGTTAGCACAAGTATTTCTTTGTTCAGTTTTTGTCTGGATGACCTATTCATTGGTGAGAGTAGGGTAGTCTCCCAGTACCAATGTGTCAGTGTCAATATGTAATTTAAGCTGTAGTAGTGTTTCTTTTATAAAAGCAAGTGCCCTTGCATTTGGAATATAGATGTTAAGAGTTGAATGCCACCTTGGTGGATTTTTCCTTTGATGAGTATGTAGGGTCCTTTTCTATCTCTTTTGATGAATTTTGTTTTGAAGTCTATTTTGTTAGTTTTTAAAATGGCTCAACCAAGCTTGCTTCTTAAGTCCATTTGCTTGAAAAATCTTTTTTTTCCCAAACTGTTAACCTAAGATAACTTCTATCCTTGGTATTGAGGTGCATTTTTTGGATACAATAGAAGGATAGATTCTACTTTTGCATCCATTCTGTTAGTCTGTCTTCTTATTGGGAAATGGAGTCCACTGATATTGAGAGATATCAATGACCAATGATTGCTGATTCCTGCTATTTGGTTGTTGTTGTTGGTGGTGGTGGTGGTGGTGGTGGTGTGTGTGTGTTTCCATTCTTTTTACTTTGCTTGTGTGAGATTATTTATTTTTTATTTTCATAGGTGTAGTTAATCTCCCTAGGTTGAAGTTTTCCTTCCAGAACCTTCTGTAGCACTGAATCTATATAGATAGATACGGCTTCAATCTGACTTTATCATGGAATATTTTATTTTCTCTGTCTGATAAACATCATCTTCTTTTTGTCAGGAATCTTTTTTCTATGATTTTTTGAGAATACATCTTTGGTCTTAGAGCTGAGTTTCTTCTCCTTCCTCTATACCTATTATTCTTAGGTTTGTTATTTTCATAGTATCCCATATTTCTTAGATGCTTTGTGTCTGGAGTTTTTTAGAGTTAACATTTTCTTTGACTCATGTATCCATTTCTTCTATTGTATCTTCAATGCCTAAGATTCTCCCTTTCATCTCTTATATTCTATTGGTAAAGTTTAGCTCTGTAGTGCCTGTTTGAATTCCTAAATTTTTCATTTCCATAATTCCCTCAGTTTATATTTTCTTTATTGATTCTATTTCCATTTTTAAGTATTGAACAGTTTTATTCATTTCTTTTAACTGTTTATTTGTTTCTTTGGATTTATTTAAGGGATGTATTCATTTCCTCTGATTTTTTTCTTTGTTTTTTTCCCCTGGATTTCATTAAGGGATTTATTCATTTCCTCTTTAAGGACCTCTATCATTCTCAGATGGTTGGTTTTAAGGTCTTTTTCTTCTACTTCAGCAATGCTGAAATATTCAGGGCTTGCTGTGGTGGGATGGCTGGGCTCTAGTGGGGATACATTGACCTGGCTGTGACTATGATTTCCTGTTAGTGTCTAAGGTTTTTGATTATAGGTCTAGGTGCTGATTTCTGGATTTGTATTTGTTGTGAGTGTTTTGTTCCTTGATTTCTGTTCCTTCTTTGCATTTTCAGTGAGTGTGATGGCTGTGTGCTGCCTGTTTTCTTGACCTGCTCAGCCGATGTGTTCACAGGAAATGCATGTGGTATTAGAGGTTGGGATACTATGATGAGTTGGAAAGGTTGGAGGGGAAGGTCTTTATGATCTCTTGGAGAGGAAGGAGAGACCACAGCAGGTTTCCTGCTACAGTGCTGTGGATAATAATACTAGGGGGGTTGGATCTCAGGAGGAGTAGGAGAGGTATGGATATGCCCTCAGGCTACTTGTTGCCCTGGGAGGAGCAACCCTTGGTTTAGCAGGGGGTACCTACCAGGGCTGGGAACTGGGACAAAGTAACAAATTGGGGGAGAAAGATTAGAAGGGGAAGATCTGTAGGATCAGAAGGAGATGGGAGCAGGTGTCAGTGAAGGCTATCAAGGGTGTTCTGTTGCAGAGCAGGGGATGGGGGAACAGAGAGGGAAGATAACATCTGCAGGAAGCCTACCTGGTTTTCTGGCAGGTGTGGCCTGTGGTTTAGGAGGAATTGTCTGCTGGAATTGGGGCTCTGGTAGAGTGATAAGTTGGGGAACAAGTTAGGAGGAGAAGGCAGGAGAGAAGGAAGACTGTAGCTGGTATTTTATTACAGTGCTTGGGATGAGAATGAGGGATTGGATTTGGACCTGAGGAGGAAGTGGTGAGGGTCTTCAGATAGCTTACCTGTTTCCCTGTTCTGCTTACCTGGTGTGTCCCCAATGAATGCCTGCTGGTGTTGGAGGCTGGGATAATGAGTTCGGGGAAGGAAGTCTTGGGGAAAAGATCTTTGTGCTCCACTGGGGATGGGATAAGAGAGGGAAGGGAGACTACAGTGGGTTTCCTGCTACCAAGCCAGGAATGAGATGGGGGTGGGAGTGTCGGATCTCAGGAGCAGTGGGAGAGGTGTGGATCCATCTTCAGCCTACTTGTTGTCCCAGGAGGAGTGGCCCTTGAGTTATCAGCAGATACCTGCTGCAGGTGGGGTCTGGAGCAAAGCAACAAGTGGGGGTAGGAAGGCTAGAAGTGGAAGATCTGTGGGATCCACAGGAGATGAGAAGGGGGCAGGGAAGGTTGCCAAGGGTGTTCTGCTGGGAAGATGGGCATGAGACTGTGAGGTTGGATCTGGGAGAAAAGAGAGAAGCCTCATTAAAATTTTATTGACCTTAAATGCTGAAATATTTAATTTAATGATATTATAAGTGATGTGTACTTATTTCAGAATACCTCCCATGGTACGCAGTCGTTAAGTAGCTAGCTTTCATAACTCCATAGGTTTTAATTCTCATCTTTAGTATTGAGGTATTACTGTTAGAGAAAAGAGACAGTAAAATTTCCCATCCTATCAAGAATTGGTATTCATCACTAGAATGGTGGGGCAACCTTTTCTTCTCTCACGATCTACTTAGGTAGCATTTACATTGCTTTCTAAGTATGCCGCGAGAGGATGCTGGTGGTGGAGCTCCCTCAGCTCTTGTGTTTGACAGTCTTTCTTGAAGCTTGTCTATCATTCTGAAATAGGGAGATTTCCTTGGCTCATAGCCTAAAATCTGAGCTCTTCAATCAAGCGGGGTTCCTAGAAAGGATATTCTTCACTTTTCATTCAAGATCTCTCTCTGCTATCAGGTTTAACACATGCAAGTGGCAGTCATGCTCTCTCTCCCACAGCTCTGCCCCGAGCTTCCCAACTTTTCTCATTGAATTTCTCCTTCCTTTTGTGCCCTGGTGCCTACTCTACTTTTTATTGCCTAATTATACTTGAGCCACTGATTACGCCCCTCAGTTTCATTTGCCCACTTTGAGGTTATTTCACTATCTTCCAGATTTTGGCTGCCTCATTGATTTACTAACGCCTTTACTGTATTATAAATATTTCGCGCTTTTAATATCTTTACAAGTGTTTTGTTATTACGCTGGGTAAACCGGCTCAGAAAGTGGTAACAGATGGTATCGCCAAACAACAGATACAGAGGCACCAATTTCAGTGGCTAGATGCTGTAGGCTCTTACACACACATGCCAGTTACTTCCTGTTTGACCCATTATGACTTAAATTTAAGCCGTCATAAAAATATCTCGACACAAAATTCTCAGTATCATTGAAATGGAATGTGGAGCTGGGCATGAAAATTTTAGACTGTTCAGATATAATGACAATTCTTTTCCAAATAGTTGAGATTGCTTTATGGTTTCACCAACATCATTTTACAGATCATGTTTCAACAGTTCTCAGAATCATAATTTTTATTAAAATAATTTTAACCATAAATATGTGGCAAAATGGTATTATGTTGCTTTATTTCTATTAGCTTGCTAATGATTTTGTACTTTTCCATATTTTGTTTATTTCTATTAGCTTGCTAATGATTTTGTACTTTTCCATATTTTGTTAATTACTTTGTATTTCCACAATGTGAGGTATGTAAGAGTGCACTTGTCACTGTTGCCATTTGTGGGTATTTATATTTCATTTTGAGTTCATAAAACATTATATTACTACATTTGTGCAAAAAAAAAAACTACACACGTTTTGATTTTTTCCCTTAACAGAATGTAATTTGTTCAAATTTATGTGGGGAGGCTGAGGCTACCTAAATAACTTATTTTTATAAAAAATACAGAAAACACTGAAAGTTTATTGTTTTGTTTTGTGTGTGTGTGTGTGTGTGTGTGTGTGTGTGTGTGTTTTAATGCATTAGTCTTGCTAACACAGCTTCAAAGGTAAATTCCTACAAAGAATCAATAGTTACTCACTTAATATTTGTAAACAACTTTGAAACTTAGCTCTTTAAAAGAATCATTTTCTTTGACTTGGATATATTTTATTATTGAGGCTACAGGTTTTTAATGTTTTTCATACACTGAAATAGTATTTTGAGTGGAATATAAATAGATTTAGGTTTTTTTTTTTAAGACAGGGTTTCTCTGTGTAGCTTTGTGCCTTTCCTGGAACTCACTCTGTAGCCCATAGCCCAGGCTGGCCTCAAACTCACAGAAATCCACCTGCCTCTGCCTCCCAAGTGCTGGGATTAAAGACGTGTGTCACCACCGACCGACAGATTTAGGTTTTTTTAGGTTCATACACCACTACCTATAGACTATTCCTTCAAATACCTATAGACTATGGCCTCAAATACCTGATCCTTCTGCCTGTACCTTCCAGTTTCTGGGATTGCAAGACATATGTCACCATGTGCAGCTAACAAAATATCTCTAATGCAATGAACTCTATGAACTTTTTTTTTTTGGAAGAAAAGGACAATGATTCCCTGGAAAGCATATTCTGTAGTTCATAGTCATTCATAGTCATCTTAAGTGACTCTAGAAGATACAACATGATCAGCAATGCTAGGAACCCATGAAGCTTAACACTCTGTGTGACACTAACTTTCAAAAAGGAATCTTCCATACATCTATTTGTGATTTCCATTTTTAGCATATAATTGCTTTTAAATGTAACTGAAAATGAATAAGCTCTATTGTATGATACCTGCGTTGTCCTAAAAGCCTATTGCTGTACCTTAATGATGATATTACGAAGATATCAATTAGATTTATACAATTTCTAACAGAATACTTCTGAGCTTTCAAATATCAAGACTATAGATGATGCTTGATTTTAAGCAGTTTGAGGCGTTAAGAAAGCGTTAAGTTAAAGAAAGCGTTAAGTCATTGAACTCAGTTCTGTGTTAGTTTCTCTAGCTAACATATCTAGTTTACTTATGGGAACTTTGAGCAGTTAAAAAGCTCAGCTCTGGAGGGAAAGGTATCCTGACTGTTTGGGAAGTCAGGCTATACGTTGAGTGGGAGTACAGTGGGGGATGGTCTCCCCACAGGATATAGCAATCCTGCTCCTCCTCTGGAGAGCCCGCCACTGCTGAGCTTTGCCCAGCCCCCACTTAACCGGGCTTCCCCCGCAGAGCTCTGCTTCTTCTTTGGTCCAGGATGTTGCATCTTTTGCTTCACTGTGCTGAAGGGGAAATCCCTGCAAAAATGTAGCAATCTCCCCCGGCTCTGGCTCTGCAGTTGTTACTTTTTCTGCTCCACCTTGCTCAGTCCCCTAAGGGACATCTCAGGAAAGCTCTTCTGTTCTGCTCTGCCTTGCTCAGCCCCTTAAGGGAATGTCTCTGCAAGTTTTTTTTCTGCTCATTTCCCTAAGAGATGCCTTAGCAAGGTTCTTCTCTGCACCAGTGAAGGAAGATCTTCACACCCAAGACTATTTTGAGAAAGAGATTTATTTGGGAAGGAGGAGTCCAGGAGAGTGGCTGACTCTAGCCCACAACTGACCAGGCAGGGTGGTTTAGATAGGGTTTCTTAGGCATAGGGTTTTCTATTCAGGGATTGGTTAGTTTTTCCTGCTCAGGAATTAGTTTTGTTGATCAGGGCAGAGATGGCCCTGATTTCAGAGCTAAATTGTATATCTTTCACTGGCCTTTCTTAGCTTTTTGGCTCTAATTCTAAGGCCAGAACATTACTTCTTTCTCTGGCTCTGATTCTAGGGACAAAGTGTGTTTCTTTGGCACTGGTTTCAGAGTCAGGGCATGTTTCTTTGGTTCTGGCTTCAGGGATAAAATGTTTCTTTGACTGGTTCTGGGGTTCCAGGGTCAGGGTGGGTTTCTTTAGCTGGTTCTGGGCTCCAGGGTCAGGGTGGGTTTCTTTAGCTGTCCCCCTTTCCCTACAATTTCTAAGTAGAGAAATGCACTCATATTTTTGGAAAGACCTCTAATATCTATGTTAGACTCTCAGGTATTAAAATCATAAAGGGAAATAAGAACAATTTTAAAAAGTTTAGTTAACTATACAGTCATTTTCTGATACATAAATTAGCTTTGCATTAAAAATATACTTTTACTTTGGGGCAGAATCTGTCAGCCTGTGACTCAGGCTGCCATGGAACTTGCTATGTAACTGGGGCTGGGCTCAGGCTCAGCCTTCCAATAACCAGGATTATATGCAGTTTATGGTCCTAGCTCCTATTCCTGACTTGTTCTTCTGGAGAGGAACTAGTTCTTTTATCTCTGTATCCCTTCATGTGTTGAAGATCACATTCAGATTATGCTTATTGTACCCTCTCCTTTAAGTTCCTGCTGCTTTTCAGCATCAGTCATCCTTTCCTGTAAAAGAAATAGCAAGTCTGGAATTACTCAACTGGTGAGAAAATTATCACTCACACATATTTTGCAGAGCCTAGTTAAATTTCACATATATTTATGTATATGTGTATATATGTACATACATAAATGCATACACACATAAGTTTAGAGAACAATTAAAGCCCATCAATTATAAAATGTATAAAATCATGAGGCTATTAGGCTATTTATTTTTTTTTAAAAAAAAACCCTTGCATTTGTGCTCAATTTGATGATTAAATTCTTCTATGCTGGTGTGCATCTAGCAGGGATAGTAAGATAGAGACTGGAATGACAGAGGAATATATTTGACAGAACACAGTCATCATGGAGGATTTCAGTTGATTCCATGTGTTTTCTAACTCTAATCCACAGAAAAACTGATGGTCATGTTTGTTGATGGATGCCTTTAATCCTGGCCATCAGGAAGCTGAGTCAGGAGAATCTCTGTGAGTTTCATGTCAGCCTGGCCTACATGGAGAGTTCCAGGCCAGTCAGCATGGTATAGTGAGGCCTTGTATCAAAAATACCTCCTTCCCCCCAAAATAGTCTGAGAGTCAACACATTTGTCTTTCCGTTTGGCATAGTACACTCTTCTCATTTATGTCTTCATGGCTCTTACTCTCAACAATTACAGCAGAAACTTTTTTCTTTTTATGAATGTATTATGCTAGGGCTGGGGTAGAGTACTTGATTAAACTACATAAATCCCTGGATTTGCTCTCCTGGGTGTGGTGGTGCATGCTCACAATCTAATACATATATTATATTTTCTAACACATATATAATATATATTAGATTTTAAAATTTTTATTCCATGAGTATTTTGCCTGCATGCATGTATGTGTATCACATGTGTGCCTGGTGACCATAGAGGTGTGAGGAGAGTGTCATATCCCCTAGAACTGGGGTTATGAATGGTTATGAGCTACTGTGTGGTGCTAGGAAACCAACCCAGTTCTTCTGTAGGAGCAGCAAATGCTCTTAACCACTGAACCACCTCTTTAGCCTGAGCCATTATTTTTAGGTAATTTTTATGAATTTATTGGTTTTGATTTCACTTTAATATTTTCCTTTTTGTTGTGTTTTCTTTTGTTTACAGAAATCCTTTCCTCCTTCAGACTCACCACTTTTCATATTAGGATGATAGACAACTATTTCTGTTCACCTCCTTCGTGAGGAACCACCATCAGAGACAATTTGATTCACGGTGATGAGGCCACTAGTTAGTATTTTTCACTTGACAACAATTAATTCATTAAAAATCAGTGCACTGTGGTTCACTACTTCAAAACACAAGTCAGATTTCTTTCTGGGTTTAGATATCAACTCTGGGTCTTTTTGCTAGGTGGTTGCTAGTGTGGATGTTTAAGAATTTAAAATGAAGATGAGTAGACCAAAAGTTATCTTCATACATCGAAGTAGTCACTACCTGTTCTCTTTACACACCTCATTTTCAAACAAAATACTCCGTGATTCACAGGAATAGGACCAAGTCATAGACCCCTACATATTGGGCGAGATTTATTTTTCTCCTATTTCCAGTTTTACTTTCCTCCAGCGCTGGCTTCTCTCATTATATTCAGAAAGGTAACGAGGATGGCGAAGCCGTAATAGAAATAGTTTTTATGCACCAGCGCAGAGCTGAGAATTGCACTGCAGCATTGTTACAAGTACATAAAAAATCTCAACTGGCATTTGCCTTTGAGAAACCCATAATAACCCAGCTTCCCATCCAGTACCCAATGGCTTTATTTTTGATAATTATGTATTATTTTTTGATGCACAAAACTCTTAAGTTACAACATTCTTTCTTCAGTCTATGCTGTAATGTCAATGTAAATTTGACAAATGGAACTATGATAAGGAAATGTGCTATTGTTAAGAGCATAATATGAGTAGTTATTATGACTATTTTGTGCAGTTGGACTGGAGAATATAAAATCTTTTTCAACATGAGTATGTGGAGCCTTAATTTTTATCTTAAGTTCTACATAGTGAGAAAAATAAGACATTTACCCAGAGTATGTATTTTTTAAAGTGCTGAAAAATCTTTTTAGGTAATAGAAAAGTTAAAAGACTAAATCCTTGCAACTATTGGCTAAAAGTAAGCCTCATAAAATTATTTTCTTTTAGTTTATGAGGGAATTGTGAGTAAAATAGAAGTCAAATCTATGTTTAAGTGATAAAAAATACTTTAAATATAATTGTTAAATACAAATTTTATTATAATTCAAATCATAGACCTTTACATATAATTGGTAGGATTTCAGTTCTAGAAAACTAATTCGATCCTTTTGATTACATCAAATTAGATGGTATAAACAGCAGAAATAAGATGTGGGAGCGTTGCTCAGTGATGGTTACCTAGCAGACACAATCCCTGAATTCCAGCCCCAGCTCTGAAGAAAAAGAAGACACAGGGATGAGAAAAGAAGGACATTAAAAGTGGAAGTGAGGGGAAAATCCTTATTAAATGGCCAAGTTAGATAAGAAATCAAACAGTAGATTGTAGAAACTTTCAGAAAAAAAATTGAAGATTTCTGAGTTGCAAGAATTCATACTGAAGTCCTTAAGTAGAACACTGGTAACTGAGTGTTGCTTCACCTGAGATCACTACGTGTTTAAAAACCCAGAACTTTCCAACTTGGCAGTCCTGTAGTATTACGTGCTGTGAGAATTTCTGCAGTGTGGTCTGTTGCTATTATATTAAAAGTGATTTGCTGGGTGGTGGTGGCGCACACCTTTAATCCCAGCACTCGGGAGGCAGAGGCAGGC
>CABHPH010155190.1:0-45903 GCA_902168325.1 Peromyscus nudipes | reverse complement strand
TGAGTTCCAGGAAAGGCGCAAAGCTACACAGAGAAACCCTGTCTCGAAAAAAAAAAAAAAAAGTGATTTGACACGGTGATTTCAGAAGATGAATCTTAGTGAAAAGACCATGAGATAGGCATGTCTGCCTCCTGATGCTAACTGGTAAATATGACTTACTTTACAAAAACTTTTCCTTGACTTTGGGGAGGATGCAAATTTATAATTGAAATGTGGCATTAAAATGCCAAATTCTTAGCACTAACTTCATTTTTGAAGTTGTCAAATTTGGAATTTCTATAAAATACTAGTTTGGAAGAACATGGTATAATTGCTTGTTTTTCTAAACTTATGCAACTCTAATTACATTTATAATTAAGATATTCTGAAATTTTAAATAATTTTTTGTCAAAAATATCCAAGTTGTAAAAGTTAACAATTTTTCCTAAAAAACTTTAGATAAACCTTCTCTAAAAGTTGATGTCTAAAACGTATTTGAAAGAGAGTAGGTGAGGATACTTGAGAGGGTTTAGAGGGAAGAAAAGGAAAAAGAAATTATATAATTGTATTACACTCACAAAAAATATAAAACAATATTTTAAAATTTCTAAGGTGTGGAATCATAAATCATTTTGCTAAATATTCATTATAAATCTTTACAAATGTCACTGCAATATATAAAATAATATTAAACAATCTATAATCTCATGACTTAAATTCCAGCAAAGTAAGTAATGACTTCAAGTTAACGTTTTAAAAGGAGAGTTCTTCATAATGGAACACTTAGTTACAAGAGATTTAATAGAAGAAAAAAAAAGACTGGAATCACAAGCTGTATTGCTCCCCTCAGTTTTTCAGCTGTGAAATGGGATGTAGCATGCCTCTTGATGTAACAGTGGTCGTGCAAGGAGATAGGTATGCAGATTACATGCTCAATGCTTTTCATAAGCTTTTCCTCTAAGTCAAGGAACCTCCACTATTGAGACAAGCATGCCATCTCACACACACACACACACACACACACACACACACACACACACACACACACTACAATAAAATATAAAAGAACAGGACATTCATTATGGATGAGCAATGGAGATTATGGCATAGAAATTAAAGTAAGCTTAAAAAGATCTCATCTCCAGGTTAAGATAACAGAGACAGGATGGTGAATGTGATGGAGTAAAAATGCTCTGCAGGTGATTTCTTTATTCCCCTCTAGTTTGGGGCCTTAGAGTTCAATATTATACAGTGAAAAGCTACCATTAGGGTTATTTGGGGCTCTATTCTTCTATAAATATTGTTTTTTTCAAATTTATGATGGGAACTGCGAGGTGGTGCATGCAGTATTCAAGCCAAAACAAGTATTTGCTCTCAGTGGTTGAACGACTAAAGAATGGGCCAGGGTACCAGCTTAGAGATAAAAGCAATGGTCTGAAGTACACCATTCAGTTGTATTTAAAATGTGCGTTGTATAGTAATCTCTCCATCTACCATATCTATATTGTTTCCTGAACCAAATCATGATGCTTGCTTTCATTCTATATGGTCCCTTTCACCATGCCTTTGATCCCAGTCTTGTGGCCATTTACGAAACCCAAAATGTTGTCTTTGCAATCATCTTGAAAGGTTTCTTGAGAGAGAATGTGACAATAGCAAGAGGGATGATTCAGTGGGTAAAGTAGCTTTTGCACAAGCGTGAAGACTTAAGTTCAGATCCGTATCATTGACGTAAAAAAAAATGGCTGTGGAAGTACATACTTACAACCTTAGCACCAGGGGCTCAGCAGAGATAGATGGACCATGAGAACTCACTGGCCGGCCAATCTAACTACACCAGTGAGCTATAGGATCAGTAAGAGACCTCATCTTAAAAATGAGAGGAAGATATCCACTGTCGACCATTAGCTTCTACACAAGCATATACATCCACACAAACACAAGGACACTAAAACTTTCAAATTCCATCTCCATCCTATATACATCTTACTTTTTTTTTTTACCATCCCATGGAGATGATACATAAAGCATTCTCATGTCTTACCCATCTGTGGTGGTTTGAATAGGAATGGCCCCCACAGACTCATGTGTTAGAAGACTTGGTCCATAGGAAGTGGTACTATTAGAAGTGTGACCTTGTTGGAGGAAGTATGTCACCATGGGGCAGGCTTTGAGGTCTTAGAAGCTCAAGTCAGTTCTCTGCCTGCTGCCTGCTGATGCAAATGTTGAGCTCCCAGCTCCTTCTCCCACACCATGTCTGCCTGCATGTTGCCATGCTTCCTGCCATGATGGTAATGAACGAAACCTCTGAAACTGTAAGCTAGCCTCCACAATTAAGTGTTTTCCTTTATAAGAGTTACTGAGGTCATGGTATGTTGCTGGAGAGCTTCTCTCCAGCTCCCAAGTCCCACCAGTCTCCAGCTCCCAGGCTGAACCCATTCATAAAATAAACACACAGACGCTTACATTATTTAAACTGCTTGGCCATTAGCTCAGGCCTATCATTGTCTAGCTTTGATTCTTATATTTAGCCCATTTCTATTAATCTCTATTTTGCCACGTGGCTTGTGGCTTACCGGCACTTTACATCTTTCTTCTCCTCTCGGTGGCTCCAGCCAGTCTCCCCTTTCACCTTCCTGTTTCCTCTCTTCTCTTCTCTGTTAGTCCCGCCTATACTTCCTGTCTGGCTACCGGCCAATCAGTGCTTTATTGATACAGAGTGATATCCACAGCAATGGTATCTCTTCACAACAATAAAACCCTAACTAAGACACCACTGTATAGTGGTATTCTATTTGTACTGAAATGTGATTTTGTTTGTATGTTAATAAATAAAGTTGCCTAGGGGTCAGAGCTATTAGCAAGCCATAGCGAAAGCCAGGGCGGTGGTGGTCCACGCCTTTAATCCCAGCACTTGGTAAGCAGAACTAGGTAGATCTCTGTGTGTTCAAGGATACAGCCAGCATTGGAGACACACGCCCTTAATCTCAATACCAACCATAGAGACCTGGAGGTCTGTACAGAGAGGCAGTGACAAGGCAGTCACGTAGTTGGGTTTACAACCAATGAGAAGGCAGAACAGAACTCCTATTTAAAGACGAACACACAGAGAGTAGTCCCTTTCGGAGAGATCTCTTGGTGGGAGAAGCTAGCTGGCGGAAAAGCGGGTAACACTCTTAGCTCTGACCTCTTTGGGCTTTCATCCTTACATTGGCTTTGTGTTTATTATTTAATAAGGCGGTTGGTTACATCTACACCACTGGAACTACTTCTTCACATTTTTAAAAGAGGAATTAGTAGTATCTTCAAAACAAATGTCTTTTTTCCTATTCTGATATAGACTGAATACTGTATGTTCTGAGCAAAGGAAAAAAAGGAAGAGGGATTGATGAATGGCTGCACCTTCCTCATGAGAACCACCATATATTATCTTTTCCTGCAAAATTAGGTGATAAAACTTTTAACAAATAATTTTGGAAAAAGCATCTCAATGTAGGAGAAGGGCTTGAGATTTGAGATTCAGAGCAGAATAATGGAAACAGAAACTTGGAATGTTGATTCTAATTTGAGCCTTCCACATGGATGGTACTGATTTGTAACAGTGATTTGTGAAGATGTGCCTCATTAAAATCCTGTTTCTTCTCTGTGTAAATGGATGGCAAGGCAGGATGAGGGTGCCAGATACGGTTAATTTTGGGAATGATCACATAGCTCGCTTCATGAGTTTGGAAATGAGAAACGATTTATAAATCAGTCTGCTTTGAGCACGTGCATTTCTTTGCTACTGTTGTAAACTAAATATGGCATTTGGTTCTTTGATATCTTTGTAGAGTGATCTTAATATGATTAAATAGGTTAAATTATAGATTATGCTTGTATGTCTACTTCCTGCAAGTATGTGAATCTTATGCCAAAAAGTTGCTGTGGATTTTTGCCTTTTTTTAAAAGTTATTACTGACTAGATCGAAAGCTGTCTGAGAGCCACGCTTGACACCTTAAGGGGGTGGGGATGAATAAGATTTATGTAAAAATATTTTGTGTGTTGCTTCATTTTCCATTGTGCTGATATTTTAACAACGCATGATTTCTTGACATGACTAAGCCATGCTACAAACATGAACTCACAGTGACTGTGGTTGTCTGAACATGACCTGTACAAGAGAAGAACAGTGAAAATTTCAGCATGGGTTAAGGAGGGGCTCATGAAGCCTCAGCCCTAGGTGAAAGCCATTGGCAATTGATAGTACTGTGCAAAGGAGAGACAGTTTTATTCAGAGATGTGGCACCAGAGAGTTGCCCACACTCCAGTAGATGGTCCTACACCCATGCATATCCAGGCAGCACTAATTGGACTGAGTGAAATAACAATAAGAAACTGGGAAGAAATGGTTGGGGGAAGAGGAGGTTGATTTGATCAAAATGCATGTATACTTATATGAAATTCTCAAAAAATATACAAAATACAATTTTAAAATAAGACATGACATTGGAAAGTGGGTTACTTTGGAAAAAGAAGGGTATGTGTAGGAGTGAGAAGGGGTAAGAGAGGATTGTTGGGTGGACATATTCACAATGCATGCAATTGTAAAAGAAATTAAAAATATCTACATAAATGAAAGATATATTGACTTTGGAAGCTAAGCTGATGGACCAAAAACTAGAGCATCTGTCCCTCTCATTCTTGAGGATCATTTTCTTCACTAAAGCATAATTCCACTCCTCGTTAAAACTTGAGACTGTTCACTGCTGAAGGTAAAATGAGAAGACGGGATTCCCTGGAGAACCACAGACTTTCTTGTTTTTTGGCAAGGATCTGACCTTTATAGGGAATACACAGATGTGTTTATGGACAGAAGAAGGCTTTGGGGAAGGCAGCCTGCAGGGACGCCTCACAATTTGGAGAACAATAACGCATGAATAAGTTGCCTGGCTCTGTTGGCAAGGTGGATAAGATTACAAGCTCAGAGCATAGTAAGCTGGCCTGCTTACATTTGCCAGCCAGATGGTGCAAGATAGTTTTTTAGTACAGTGTCCTTACATGATGTCTCTATTAGTCTTTGTCAGGGTGACTCCTAGAATACAGTGGCTCCGGTGGAGCCATATGGCCCAAATTCCTAGCAATATATGAGGAGTGATCTAGTATAAGCCTCTGTGTCTCTCCCTGTGTCTCTCTATCTCTCTCGGTGTATGTGTGTGTGCATATGTGTATTTGTGGGGGTGGTGTGGTGTGGCATGTGTTAGTGTGTGTGTTCCAAGCTGAGATTTTGGCTGCATGAGAAGCCCTTTTCCCTTTTGTCATAATACTGAGGAGAGCTTTGTGTTATCATATAACAGTCGTCATAGAGTATGTTTCAGTTCTCAGACTCAGGAGATGATTGCTGAAGCTCAGCTCTCTTTTCCTTCCTTCCTTCCTTCCTTCCTTCCTTCCTTCCTTCCTTCCTTCCTTCCTTTCTTCCTTTCTCCCTCCCTCCCTCCCTCCCCCCCTTTCTCTCTCTCCTCATTTTTTCCTTTACAGAAACACTATCCATAGACCAGAAATGTTTTTCCATGTTGATTCCGGTCAAGTAGACAATTAATTAGCCATCACAATAAATATATCTGGGTAGATGTTTGGAAATTTGGAAAGACAATAAATAAAGACTTATCTATTGACCTATAATTAACCATCCTGAAATTTGAATCATTTTGTTTGTTTTGTATTTTTTATTCATTTATTTTATTAACTTTTCTTTCATTTATTTAACATACCCACTACAGTTTTCCCTCCTCCCTCTCCTCCTGTTCTCTCCCCCTGCTTCCCATCTACCCAGTTCCCCATCTACTCCTCCTCTGTCTCCACTCAGAAAGGGGCAGGCCTCCGTAGGATGAATAAAGCATGGCACATTAAGTTGAGGAGCTCTGTCTCTCCTGCCTCAACTTGATGTGCCATGCTTTGAAATTAGATCTTAAATATACTCACTATTGTGTTTGTTCACGGTTTTAAACCCTAGCAGGACTCAGAGTCTACTTCTGCTGCTCTTCTCAGTGAACAGTCATGTGACTGCTTTCAGCTGACAGGTCACCTAAGTCTGGGTTCAATTCTTACTTTATATAGTTCTATGACTCGTTTATCCCCACATGACCTATTTGAATGATCACTTCAGTCAGACCCTCAGAATGCTTACCTGGTTGCCCAAAAGTACCCAGAACACAAGGACAGATGTCTCTGGTTCTTTTTGAGGCTTAGATCCAGAATTGACCGGATGTGGATTGAGTTGCTTTCTATTAATTAAGTGAAGTGGTGACAGACTCAAGTTCAAGGAGTGAAACTAAGGGTCGGGTTTTAGTAGAGGCTGTTTTCCACCACATGGCTGCTGACCTGCCATTATTTGTGTTTAACACTTTGTCCTGGCACTATGCATTCATGGCAGCTTGTTAGATCCCTCTCTTGATGGTCACATAGCTTATGCTTGAGTGCAGCCCATCATGGAGGCAACTTCCAAGCTATTGTTTGATACACACTTGCCAACATCTTTGACCCAAAGCAAGACAGAAATGAAACCCAAGCTAGAGAAATAGACCCTTCATTCTAAAACAATCCAGTAATTTATTAGAATCCAGTGTATATCCTAGGCTGCTCAAACTCATGGCAATCCTCTTGACTTGGCCTACAGTGTGCTGGGTTTGTAGTTGTGTACCACACATTTAGCTAAGAACCTTACTACTTGTATGTATTGGCTATCCCCTTTGGTATAGATTATTCAGCTAGAATAACTTACAGAATAAAATCACTGTCATTGATTCCACTTCTTTTTAAAGTTTCTATAATTTCTGTCTTATGTTAATATTCCAAGGAATCAGCAAATATAATGTGACATGATATCACTATCAAAAATGGATGAAGTGGCTGGATTAAATGATTATGTAGTCTGGTATAACATTTGTTTTGTTGTTATAAGCTTATAGAAGATTTTTTTCTAATAAAACAGTAACATATATCAGTTTATAAAATAAGTACAATATAAATTATACCTGATAATTTTAGAGAAACTGCACATAGAGTTCTAAATAGCCTTGAAAATATTCAAAATAACATACACAATTGGTTTTTATTTTTCAAAATTTTAATAAATAAAAATTTTCATTTCCATAAATACTCCTTTACTTATATCTCTAAATGACAACATGATGTTTCATTCTATGGTAAACATGATTTTCAACCAAATATCCATCTTTAAATAGGTTGATTCTAATTATTAAAAAGTATCAATACTTTCAGAGAAGGGAACCACCACTGTCACATGCTTTTGGCAACCTCAAAAGCTAGTAGAGGAATGAGAAAGATTGCTAATAATGAGTGAAGGGTTTCCATTGTGTCTTCATCGGTGGTCCCTGCCAGGAGAAAGCTGTGAGGCTCCTGTCAAGGGATGCCTCTAATTGGTTGCTTTGAGTTCTTAGTTAGCTGGCATTGATTGGCTCTCCCTAGGATAAAGCACGAGAAAAGAGGTAGAAGCAAAAGGATCAGGGTTCAAGGGCATCCTCCGTTAAATAGTGAGTACAAAACCAGAAAAATCATGTATCAAACCACCTTAGCAGAAGCTGAACAAGTTCTGATCCTGTTGTCCATCGTTCCAAAGCCCTAGTTTTCTGGGCCGGTTGTTGCAGACATGGTTTTGCTTCTTGGACTTGTGTTTGGATCAGATTCTATTGTTATATATAGTCTGATCATCTCTCTCTTCTTAATTAAAAATAGATTTTTTTCATACAATGTATTGATTATTGTTTCCCCACCCCCAACTCCTCTTAGATAATTCCCACTCTCCCATTCCCCCAAATCTACACCTTTGCTTTCTCTCTTTCATTAGGATAAAAATAGTCCTTCAAAAAAATTATAAGAAAATAAATAAGATAAAATAAACAAACTGAAATAGAACAAAACAAACAGAAAAAAAACGGTTAAAGAAAAAGCACAAGAGACACATATTCACACACAGAAAAACCATAAAAACAAAATCAGAAACCATAATATAGAACCAAAAGATCTGTAAGTTAAAAATATTAAAAAAAATAGATTTTAAATACCCAGACAAAGCATTGTGTTGTAAAAACAAAACAAAACAACAAACAAAAAACGAAAAAAAAACATTGAATTCCTTTTGTGTTGGCCATTACTGCTGGGCTTGGGCCTTGCCCTTTAGTGTGGCTTGTATACACAATGAGACTCTGTTGGAGAAAACTCACGTCTCCTTTGTGAATGGTTATCAAATAGAGACAGCTTCTGGATCGGGGTGGGGGATGTGTCTGCTTCCCACTCAGCACTGGCAACCCATCCGACTTAGACATGTGCAGTCTCTATGCATGCTACCACCGTCTCTGTGAGTTTGTATGTCCATCAGTCCTTCTGGGTCTAGAAGGCCTTGTTTCCTTCATGTCTCCCATCTAGACTGGCTCTTAGAATCTTTCTGCCTCCTTTTCTTCAGGGTTCCCTGATCCCTAAGGGGAAGAACTGATGGAGAAATTCCATCCAGGACTGAATGTGCCAAGGTCTTGCACTATTTGCACATTGTCCAATTGATGGTCTCTAGATTTGTTCCCATTGACTGCAGGGGAAGTTTCTCTGGTGATGGCTGAGCAAGACGCTGATCTATGAGTATAGCAGAATGTTGTTAGGAGTCATTTTATTGTTATGTTCTGATAGCAGAACAGTAGTATTTGGCTTTTTCTCTTAGGTGCATGGCCTATCTGGTCTCAGGTTCTTAGCTACCACGCAATGTCAGGGTGTGGGCTTCAATTCCATCAGATAGTGGTTGGTTACTCCCACAACGTTTGCGCCTCTATTGCACCCGTGTGTCCTGCAGGCAGGACACCATTGTACATTTGTAGCTCGGTTGTTATTTACCTTTACCTGGCAACATGCAGAATACCTACCAGTACTGTAATAAATTAGTGAAGGTGAAGGCTCTAGCAGGCACCAGCTCAACTTCATGTTCAATGAGTTGTATAGGTGTTGTCTTCAGCAATGGGCCCTAACATCAGTTTGTTAAGAGCAACCAATAGCTGTGGCAATGGCCTGGCTTGTTGGGGGTTTCCATTAGGACACTTTGACCAACCATTTGATTAGATGTAACACATTCCAGTCACTAGAAATTTCATTTGATGGTGAGAGATGTCTAGTTGGGGCTTTCTCTCCCCGTTATTTGGTTAAGAACAATTTAGATTTCTTTCATATATGTATATGTTTTAAATAGCTTCTGCTGTATTAGTTTTCCATATGGCCTCTCAAATTGCCCTTAGATTTAGCTGTCCTTCTCCATATTCCCTCCATTACCTCCTTCCCATCCTCTCCCAATTTATCCTCTTGTTCCAGACCCCACCTATTCCTCCATAACTGTGTATTCTACTCTCCCTTCCAAGGGAGATCCTTACCCTCCCCCACCTAGTCTCTTAGCCTATACCTAACTTTTACATTCAGCCTTTCAACACTAGTAGAAACATACAAAAATTACTCTTGATTTTTTTGAACATTTATTTTAATTTTAATTGTGACTCTCTCTCTCTCTCTCTCTCTGTGTATGTGTGTGTGTGTGTGTGTGTGTGTGTGTATGTGTGTGTAAGAATATGTGCATTTGAGTATAGGTGTCCACAGAGCCCAGAAAAATGTGTCAGATCTCCTAGAGCTGGAGTTATAGATTGTGAGTGGCCTTCTGTGTGTGCTAGAAACTGAAGTTAAGTGCTTTGCAAGAACAGCAAGTGCTGGAGAGATGGCTCAGAGGTTAAGAGCACTGCCTGCTCTCCCAGAGGTCCTGAGTTCAATTCCCACCAACCACATGGTGGCTCACAACCATCTGTAATGAGAAATGTGCCCTCTTCTGGCCTGCAGTCATACTTGCTGAATACATAATAAATAAATAAATCTTTAAAAAAAAAGAACAGCAAGCGCTCTTAACTCTTGAGCCATCATTTTAGCCCCTAAACTCTTAATTTTCATTGGTTTTAATTCTCCCCAAATAGTTTTAAGTGAATATGAAAATACTAATGTATAATAAGTATGAATGTCATAGCAAAATAATTAATCCATAGTGACATATCAACACACATCTGCATCTGCTACTGTTAGTTTCTCATGTAAGCCCAGTTTCTGAAGCAGTATATCTGGGGCATTTTCTTCTATGGAGAAATCTTCAGCTGACATTCAAGGGCTGCTCTGCTGTGTGTTTAAGGCAGATTTTACAAGAGTAGTCTGCCTAGTCATCAACTCAAGTCACATACATGACTCCCTCAAAACGTCTGCACAAGTGACCGTGCTTCGGAAAGCAATGGCAGCCCCCCCTTCATCATTTGCATTGTGCTCCTCTCATCCATTATTCCTCCTTTCCTTTTGCTTTTGTTAATATTAACATTCTTCAAACTCCCTCATGGGCTTGCATATAGCTCAGTGGCCCGACTAGGCTGTGCAAGGCCCCTTCACTCAATACCATTTCCTACACTGAAATTAGTTACCATGAATTTCATCCTTCTTAATTCTTATTGTTTGCTATTCCTTCTAATGAATTTGGCATAATATACTGATTATTTCTTCCTTATTTTATTTGGCTAATTTAATCAGATTCCCCATTTTAATATATTTTAAGGTATTATTTTGTCCATGTACTGTCTGCGTGTATGGTTTATGCATGACTTCAGAGGATTTGGACTCAGATCTTCATGCTGGCATAGTAAGTAGTTTTATCTACTCAGCCATCTCCCCTGCCCTCTATTTTAGTATCTTTTTAATTGCCAAATGTATAAGCCTTTTTTTAAAGCAGGTTTTCAATGTATAGCCTCAGCCAATGTGTCTTTGTGAAATCAAGGATTGAAGGCATTAATACAATGTTTTTTTTTTTCCCACAAGAGACATCGCTTAACTTCAGGGTTTTAATATCTCTGTTATTGAAGGAAGATAATACTTCTGGTTTCAGGGAGACTAGAATAATGAGGATGTTTAAAGTGTATCTACTTTCAAAGAAGCCATTATGTGAATAATGAAGCTGGTAGGAATCCTCAAGAAACATTGGGAAGTGATGGTAGGACCTTTCCGTTTGTCATAGGTAAAGGCACACCCTCCTGCCTGCAGCTTCTGTGACACATCCCATGAAGAGCCATGGCTTTTGCCTGTCAGAATTAACTTATTTTATAAATGCTTCTTATTATTTCAAAGTTCAGGGCATAAATGCTTTTGTGACTTCTCCTCTTGGTTTCATTACATATTTAAAAAAAATCTGCAGATTCTGAGTCATATTGTCAGCATTGAAATTTTCTGTTTGATATGAATTCTACTTTCTTCCCACACTAAAATATTCAGGAAAGACACAATGAAACAGTTCTCTCTCAGAACAGAGCACAGAAGCTGGGAAGAAGAAAGTGTCAGTTTCTATTTCATATAGTGTGTGCTTCAGCAGGCACCAAAAACACACAGCAAGGTGAGGAAACTTAAAAGCAAAGTTTGCCACTAGGAAGCTCTGTGTTGTCTGTAACAGTACAAAGAGATATCGTGTGGACAGAAAGAACAGTGAAGGCTCTCACACAAAGGAACAGAACAGACCTTAAATATTCATTACAAGTCAGAGGATTTTGTCTCTTTTCCTTATGACTTTAAAGCTAATTTGTATACAAGCTACATATAGTTTGGTTTCCTGGTGGTCAATACTAGAAACACTTTCTTCATAAGTGAGACTAACTATTGTATTTTATTTGTGTGTGTGTGTGTGTGTGTGTGTGTGTGTGTGTGTGTGTGTATATATATATGCTCATGTATTGGAATTTCTTTTACTGTTTATCAAAAATAGAACTTGAGGATAAATACTATGGATAAAACCTGAGATAACCACAAGTGACTATGATACACCACCATTTTCCTCTTCTTGGCTCGAAAAAGCCACTCCACCTCCTGTCTCAGCCTCTTCCTTTTCAACAGCCTTTCTTTCCCTTGTCCTGAGTCCTCCAGGAAACTCCATGATCCATTCTGGCTAGATGAATGTCAACCCCACCACTCATACCAACACCTGAATCCATTGGACATCAGACCACAACACAGACAAAATTCCCATAACATTTCCCCTTTTTATCTAATTAAAAAGGAAAAATTCTAACTCTAATGTAGTAAAATTACATAGAATAAGAATTATAGCTGAAGTTTTCCTGTGTCCCACCTGGTCTGCTGCGACTTAGACCCAAGTAAACACACAGAGGCTTATATTAATTAAAACTGCTTGGTCATTAGCTCAGGCTTACTACTGACTAGCTCTTACATTTAAACTCAGCCAATTTCTGTTAATCTATATGTTGCCACGTTTTCCATGGCTTTATCTGTGTGTTATTACATGCTGCTCCCTGGATGGTGGGCTGGTGTCTCCTGATTCAGCCTTCCTCTTCCCAGAATTTTCCTTATCTGCTTATCCTGCCTATACTTCCTGCCTGGCTACAGGCCAATCAGAATTTTACTAAACCAGTGTACAAAAGCATTATCCCACAGCAAAGATTGGTTATCAGGTATTGTCTAGATAGAAAGAAAAGGTATTAACCATAACAAAAAGAAACTATATACAACAAGAACAATTATCAAGTAAGAAATACATTCACAATGTCCAATTTTTGTTTGGCAAATCAGAGAAAATACTCCATCAGATGTCCTCCCCAATGAGTCCAAAGTTTCATACCTAATTTACTTTCTACCATAATTAAGGAAGACCGTATCTGTACCTATCTATTTTTCAACCCCATCAAAGACCTGAGAAGGAATTGATATTACCTGAGTAAACAGGAAGCACAGAGTAAGCAACTTTCAAAATTATAAGAAATGACAGAAACAGTTAGTTGCCTGGACAGTAACCCTAGGTTCCTCTGTGATGTTGGGGCATTCAGCTTCAGCCTACAGGCCAAGAATATCTGATAGACATTTCTGAGAAGCAGGAAATTGAGTTTGTCAGTCACTTTTCTTTGTTTCCTGCTTGTCCAGTTTGACAGCATAGTGTCAGCAGTTGAGGCAAGGGCAGTTTCTTACCCAAATGGCTAGCTTTTGCCACAAAGAAAATAAACTCCAATATGGAGGCTCTTTGATGCCCTTTTTTGAAGTAGATTGGTGATGTCTGAAACAGAAGTGTCTCAATGTCAAGACAAGCCTTGTTATTAAAATATTTTAAATGCCACATTCTGTAGGTCTTTGAAGTGTTTGAAGATCACCTATCTATCTAAAATATAGCCCTGTGTGACCTTGAAAATATACCTAACATGATTATAAGTTTGATAGTTATAGGTGACTATTATCCTGTATTTCTTTATTATCCTAAATAACTTTCAAAGACTAAAACTTTACATTACATAATTAAACAAGCTGCATCAGTACAAAATGGAAATATATGTACAGCATAACATAAATAACCTTAAATTTGTATCAATATGCAAAAATATCTTAAACAAAAGTAAAAACATATATATAGTATAATAAAAATAACTTTAAATTTGTGTCAGTATACAAAAATCAATTCCATTGTAAAATATTTTGAGATTAATAGTTGCTTTTGGGAATAAAATAGATTCAATAATGTACCTTTTTTTCCTAACATTCATATATCCCCTTTTTCTTTTCAGAAAGAGCTCCCTGAATCTAGCATCTTTTGAATAGTATTTTCTTGACCATGACCAGTAACAACTTGCAACCAACCTCCTTAACCAAAGACAAACATCCATAATCCACTGAATGACCACTCTACCTTTTGGGAATGTGGGTGCCATGTTTTCTGACTGTTTGCTATTGATATGGGTACTGGCATCTTTAGGGGATCCTGAGAAAAATGAGAAAATGATCAAGTCCCAGGGAAATGTAGCTGTTGTCCATTATTAGTGTAATGGGACAATCCAAGGCTATCTGAAGTCCTGGCTAGGGTAGTCTATGGGGCTAAACCATCTTAACTAACTTTTTACAAATTGTCCTGAGCAGTTTGTAGTCCACAGCTGATCTTTGGATGGTGTTTGTCAACTTAGTGACATTACCACAATCCAGGTGGAATCATTGTTGTTGGGTCCATCATCTTTTGGAGATTTCAAAAGTCACTGTTAGAAATGTTCATTGTTCACTTCAGAAAACTTAAAACATTTTAAATGTCATATGCAACAGATCTCAGAGAGGTTAAATGACCATAATCTATTAAATACATCTTGATTCACAGGCTCAATTCCCAAATACCTTCTTCCTACTCAAGCCTGAAATCATTTATTGGAAGATACATGAAGCCTAAGGTTAGAGTTAATTATACTCTATATGACCATTAATATCACAACAGAAAGTTTAAATATACTCATCCCTCTGGGGTCTTTAATGGAGTTAAAGACTAAATAGTTAAATTTATAGTTCTCCTTAGTTATGATTTTAAAAAAGCAAAGTTGGTATTAAACTTTAGACTCACAATGATATGATAGATAATAAAGTATTTTCTTTAAATTTGTCAGTGGACTGGATATTGTAACTGTAATTCTTACTTGATAACTATATAGTTTTACTAAAGTTAGAACCTCCTTTTTAATTAGACAAAAAGGGGGAAATGCTGTCGAATAATCATTTTGCATATTGTGAATATGTGTTGCTCTCATTGGTTTAATAAATGGCTATCTGTTGAATAGCTATGTAGGAAGATGTTAGGCAGGAGAGCCAGAGTGAGAGTATGCTGGGAAAAAGAAGGGCAGAATTGCCAGGAAATGCAGAGGAAGCAGAAGATGAACTTGCCATGCTGAAAAAAAGATACTGTCACATGGTAGAGCACAGATAAGAAATATGGGATAAGTTAAGTTGTAAGAGCTAGTTTGTAACAAGTCTAAGATATTGGCTGAGCATTTATAATTAATAAGTCTCTGTATGTTTATTGGGGACTCAATGATCCTGACAAAAATCTCTGCCTACTCTGTGTATGTGCTTGTGTGACCACATGAAGGCCAGAAGTCTACTGTGAGTGTCTTCCTCGGTCACTTTCTGTCTTATGTTTTGAGACATGGTCTCTCACTGAGCCTTGAACACACTGATTTGGCAGAACCGGCTGGTGTAAGCTCCAGAGATCCTTCATTGGGATTAAAGGCACATACTATTGTGCTTGGCTATAAAAATGGAAGCTGGAGGTTGAATTCAGGTCTTCATGTTCCAACAGTAGGCACTTTTCCTTCTGAGCCATTTCCCTAAGCCCAAGACTGTTTATCATTAAATCACTATTAATTATTGTTTTAAAAGAATCACAGGGAAAATCAAATTTTTTCATTTAGCTTTAATATTTGTGAAAATTAATATAATCCTTACCCAAAATACTGTATTGATAAGAGGAATTATGCTTTTTATCATTTTTCTTTTATATATAAAAATATTACTAATTCTTTAAAGAGTGTTTATTGGTAAGTATTACTAACACATAGAATTACCTCATAAGATAGACCCAAGAAGTTCCTCACTGAAAGGCTTAGAGAGGGAAGAAATATATAGGTTTTTATTACTTTATAAACAAAAAACCCCAGTATATTGCATAGTCTAAAGATCAATATCAAACCAGTTTCTCATGTTTGGATACTTTAATACAACGTATTAAGATGTTTGTCCTAGCATAAATAGAGATGTAACTCTACCTATCTCTGGGGCATTTAATTCATCATTAAGAAATGCTACCATTTCAGTTTACACCCCTTCCAAATCCTCCCAAGTGAACAATTCCTTGCTATTGGGATGAATACATAATTTTGTCATTTAAAGAAGGGCTATTCTCAATAGGAGAGGAACATTTACCAGATGTGATGGTCAGTCAGCTTGTATGAACTGAGACCATACAGGCAAACCAGAGTATATGGCTGTGCCACACTGAAACCCATTATATTCTCAGTTAAATAGTTTTGGTTATATATATATATAACCAAATATATATATATACACATTCTTGAAAAATTCTAGGTAATGTCTGCTTTAAACTCATAAGTTTTTTTCTCAGTTCTCTGCAAGAAATTCCTTGCATATCTCTCATAGTTTACATTGATACTGATTTTATTTAATGTTTGTACATATCACTAGTACATTATTATTTTAATATTAAAGTAAAAATTCTTATGAATGCTGCTATTCTGTGTGCTCTTAAATGTATACTACAACTTAGTTTCACTCACTCTAGTGCTTATAAAGTATGAAGGAGTGCAGGTTGAAATTTAATAAGAGTTCAAAATAATCTGAAAAAAATTTAAACACAATGAAAATACTTTCACTTTTATAATATTGAAGGGAGTAAAAAGAGTAGGTAGGCTTATATCATACAGCAAGATAGGTGAATGATGTAACGCTTGGAGATAGCCAACTAAGCTCCCTGAGTCCTAATCTATTTATGTATTTTCCCATTTGGAATACTTCTGTGGAAATATGTCAAAATAAATTCAAGTTCTAGGAAAAAATAATTTCATACTAAAGCGTTGAAACAAATCACAAATACGAATCCATCATTCAAACATGATACATCAAAGAACTGATGAAATTCAAAGCTTTTCACAGTGGTTCTATCCAAAACCCTATCAAGACTAAGATATGGATTGAGCATGAATTGTGAAGAACACAAAATCACCATGGAAAATTCAGTAACATGACTGTATGCTGAAAGTTAAAATTCACAAGCAAATCAGACAAGAAATATGACAATCTTCAGAATAATTTATTTCAAAAGAGAGTTTGTAAGCAAATGGGAAAAACCACATTATGAGCAGGAACAACCAAAAGTTCTGGTACAAAAGATTTAAGGTTAATTAACTGCATGCTGTCTTTCATTAATAGGTTGAACTCACAGTTTAATTTAATTTAATTTAATTTTGTGGAGCTTTGAATTGAACCCCAGACTGTAATGTATGGTGGGCAAGCATTCTAACACTAAAACGTGTTCCCAGTCCTTAATAATTTTGGCTGTTGGTGGAAGACTACAGTAGTCTCTTAGGATAACTTTGCAAACCAAATGGTTGAAAGAACAAAACAATAGACTAATTGTAGAATCTAGATGTCTTCACTGATGTTCTTTTGCTGTGAAGAGACTCCATGACCATATTAACTCTTATATTAGTTATAACTTTTTTTTTCTTTTTATTAGACAAAAAAGGGGGAAATGTGGTGATATTTTATTTGTGCTGAAATTCCATATTTTATTTGTGCTTTAATAAATAAAGCTTGCCTGGAGATCAGAGGAAAAAGTAAGCCATTATAAGTAAGCAAAGAAGTCAGGCAACAGTAGCACACACCTTTATCCTATCACTTGGGAGACAGGGATCTGTCTGGATCTCTGTGAGTTTAAGGCTACACTGGGAACAGAGCCAGGTGTGGTGGCACATGCCTTAAATTCCAATACTAGTTAACCATGGAGGTCTGGAGGTCTGTATAGACAGACAGGAAGTAACAGAGCTGGGCAGGAAGAGGAAGTGATGTCGCTGAACAGAGAGAGCAAATCAGATGGCAGAACAGCAAGGCATATAGGCATGGGTAGACAGCATTTGGAAGCTGCAGTGTTGTTGAAGTGAGGTTAGCTGTGACTTTCCCTATTTCCCTGATCTTTCAGGTTTTCACCCCTATATCTGGCTCCATGTTTTTTATTTAATAAGACCTTTAAGAAATTACTCTACAACATTTAATTGGGGTCTTCTTGCCATTTCATAAGTTTAGTTCATTATCAGCATGGTGGGAAGCATGGAGGCACACACAGGTAGACATGGTGCAGGGAGGGGGGAGGGGGAGGAAGGAGCTGAGAGTTCTACATCTGGATCCACAGGCAGCAGGAAGAGAGAAAGTGCCTGGGTCTGGCTTGCACTTTTGAAACTCCAAAGCCTACCCGCAGGGACACACTTCTTCCAACAAGGCCCTGCCTACTCCAACAGGTCCATACCTCCTAATAGTGCCACTCCCTGGTGACCAAGACTTCAAATTTATTAGCTTGTGGGGAATATTACTATTCAAATTGTATGTGATGAAGCAATCACTTGGTGAGTCACTCTGAGGACCACACCTAAGTCATCATTAGGGTCATTGGCACTTCCATTGGAGATAGTGAGGGACATTCTTCACACACTTAGCAAGTCATGGTGTGGCATATCCATGAAAGGATCATCCTAAATGGTTTAGAAGAAACAGGGTGGAATCTCTCTAGGTGTCCTTAAAACCCATCTCAGCTTTGATTTGTTGTGACTTGAATTGAGCAGAAATATATCATCTTAAACCTTTTACTAGTTCTATTTCTTGAGGACTACAGAGAGTTTTATAACTTTTCTAAGTGAAAGTCATTCAGTTATTAGGGAACTCACAAATATTTATATTTTATAACAGAAAATTTATTTTTAACTATAAATCAAGTTTTATGGGCTTACACTTTTATTGGTGAAATTACTAAGGCCACTCCACATAGTTAAAAAGAAGATTTATTTAGTGGGTAACTTACAAATGAAGGGATAGGTAGGGAGCGGGTTCTGAAAAAGACGCAGCGCAGTCTGGCGGTGTTCTCTGGAGAACTCTCCTCGGTCTACCTCTCGTGTCCAGGTCCAGGAAACAAGAGAGAGCTGCGTGTCCCAATCTCAGGTCTTCAGGCCCTCCCTTGGCCCCGCCTTGTAGGCATGATAGTTACCGAAGCCGCAGTGGGGGTTGGAACTTCCAGACCAAAGCTGGCATGGCTACCCACTACACACTTTATGTAGTACTTCTCTTTATTGATAAACTTTCTACATTTCTTCATTATAATTTATTTCAAGACTATAAGTAAATGAGAAATAAGATCTGTCAAATATGACTACGTTGCTATAATCTCCTTTATTTGAGGTACTGTTTTCTGTTTGTTTTGCTGGGGGGACACCTCAAAATTTGCGCTTAGGTGAGATCACTACCTACTAAAATTTCCAAAGATCTTTTGGATATTTTTAGATAATTCCTACATTGGAATTACATTTATCAGTCCAAATGTAACTCTTATGTCATAACTTTAGGTTAGACTTGCCAAACTAACATACAAATTTGAGAAAATACCACTTTTGGGGGGCAGGAAAGAAACTGTATTTGAATGGGCAAGTGCCCATTTTCATTGCACAAAACTTAACAATATTAGCAGAATATGACCCCAAAGCAAAGCTAAGAAAATTTGGATTTGCAAATAGAGTTTTGTAGTACACTAAATTATGTAATGTAATTCATATAAAATGTTCATATTTCATGTGAGAAAATGAGGACAGAAAGAACAGAAGCAGAGTAACTATACTCATAGCAGCACTAAATGAGAGGCCTGAAAACTGAACAACTAGGTTATTTACTTCCAATCTGTGAACTAATTAAAAACATTTTGTTTCTTCCATTTCTCTATCTCCATCAAAAAAATAATGAAATTAAAGTTTATCACCAAATTTTCATTATTTTAAAATAAGTGTCTATGCCATAGAATATTGTAAATTACTGAATAATTCAGATTCATGATTTTCACATCATGTAACAATTTGAATAAGATCCCATTGATAGGAATTGACAAAAATTAACCACTCTCAGAACCATGAACATCTGTGTTTATTTATATCACTTGAATTTTGATTTGGAAGCATAAACGAAGCTTATATGTTTTCAATTTTAATTTGATTGCTAAGCTTGATGGTGTATAAAAGCTGTGATGCCAATAAAGTTTTGCCAAAATTTTATATAATACCAAAGAGTTCAAGAATCATGTTTTATTTACCCATCCAGAAAATGCCTCTATCCTGTGGAATTTTTAATGAGAACTCTCAACTTGAAAAGGGCAGAATTTCATCAAAAATTTGGATTGATGTCAATCAAAAAGCCTGGTCTTGAAGCACTCTACAGAACTGCTTATCACACCATTAAGAGAAAGAATCCAAACACATTGGAAAGCACTTGGTGAAGCCTTATGTCCTGGAAATGTCATGGTCGTATATGGGGAAGTAAATTGAATTTGTTCCTCTATAATATGTAAAATGTCACAGTTTAGAATGACTGAAATGTCTTTTAATATTTTAGAGTGATCACTGAGAACCTGTAGCTATTATTGCCCTGCAGTATAGGAGATGAATCTGCTGTTGTCCTTCAGTTGAACCAGCTCTTACGGACATGCATCAAACATGAATGAAGGATTTCTGTTCCGTGAACCCTTTCTGGCAAGCTGTTAAGGCCTTTGGTATCTTCAGATGGTGAAAACTTCCTGTACCAATCCAGAGACTTCAACTGGAAAGATAATGTTGTTGCTCTGCATAGATGAGACACCTGCAGTTTTTGGCAACGCATCTGCATTTGCAATTTTAGGGAATAAAGAAGTTCAGCAGGCATCATTGTGACTCACTGGTTTCTGTATCTGTGGATGTTTGCATCAGAGACTGTGCCAACCATGCTCTGTGTTTTTTCCTACTGCCTTGAAAGTTGTCAGTCTCGCTAGAGGCAGAGGCTTGAGCAATTAACTTTTCAGTGGGCTTGTTTTCAAATCAAAGAATGGAACAAAATCCTAAGATCTTATCTTTTTAATCACTAAATTTTTCAAAAGAATAGACATCAGAGATTGATTATATTTTAGAACTTTCTCTAAGAGAAAATGATTGCAATTCTTTTTTTGCTAGCTAAAGTTAAATTTGCTTGCATAAAACAGGAAAAGAAACATCAGTGATATGGAAGTTTGTATTTCTATCTTGGATAAAGGAATTTTGGGCTGAAGGGAATCCAGGGTAGGTATGGTTTCTTTATTTGGGATCTAGCCTTTTGTCTCTACTTTGCCAGCTTAGCCTATGATTTTTATCTTCATTGTTACCTTATTAAGCAAGATGATGGCTTCATGTAAGAGACTGGCCCCTCTAGGGTGAATGAAAGATAAATGGGGAAAAAAGTCCATGAGTTACCTTAAGCAGCTTTCATGTACATGTACTGAAGAGACCCTAGTTCTATTACCAGAGCCAGATATGAAGGAGACTGAAGAAAATCTCTGAATCACATCAAATCATGTGACTTGGAGAATAATTAGGTTCCTTGGCTAAAAGTGACAGAGAAGTGGAAGTTGGGTCAAATGATCAGCAGAGTCTTCTACAAGGCTGAGAACCAATCAGTTGAGTGTATTTCATTGTTTGCTTCAGGTGGTATATCTCCTTGTGGTAAGAACACAAGAAATACTTTTCATTTAATCTGCTGAAGTCTTTGTTATCATTAGAAAGAAAAGAATGATCAGGGTCATGCTATATTTTGGGGGGGGGGTGAGGGATCCTCTGAAACCTTTTTGTTGTTTTTCTGTAATCTCCTTGATCTGTTGTGGTGAGTTTTTCTTTCTTTTCAATTCAATAGTATATTGTTGGGGTGGGTACAGAACCTGAGAGATGCTTGCATCTTTGTTCTGCAACTCCTTGTTACCATCCTAAGGTTCACACTCAAGCTTCTCGTGGTAGAAGCATGAAATGGTTGCTGGGTCAGTGTAGGAATGAGAGGTGGAGAACCTGTTTGTCCAGTGGGGATAGGATTAGAATACAGCAGAATCTAAAATCATGCATTCTCTGAGGATGCAAACCCTTGGGTATTGATCTTTTAATCCATAGAATTTTACTACCAAAATACAAATTTAAGGATAAATTATTAGGGCAATCGGATAGAGTTAACCTGGTGATGGTGTGCATGAAATTAGCTTGTGAGCAAGGATCCCCGTGTGATAAGTGGATCACAATCTCTGAAGCTGCGTGGATGTGAGCTCTCCCATCCAAGCTGCTATTCTAAATGACCAGGTGAGAAGTACTCAACACTGGCCTTTTTAGTTTGGATTTTGTGGAGACCTTATATGTGAAAGCAGTTGCTTGGAAGTCTTCGCAGTAACATATAGGAAGGACATGAAGAAGGAAGGCAGTACATGAAGGATCCTAAGTGAGAGTCTAACAGTTCTCATGGAAACTTGTTTTAGGAGCTCTCTCAAGCTTGAGTGAGCCACACCTCAGTGTGTTCCTGCTCATGTCTCCAAGCTGTCCATAAATTTTACATTGATTGTGGAATCCCGTATTGACTACAGATACTGTTAGGAAATAAATTTTCAAATGCCTTTTGTTATATCAGCTGTACGTGGATGGAGTGGGTTCTAGAGAAGAGCCTTTTCACAAAGAGATACAGGTGCTTCTTGTAAGAGACAGATCACTCAGGGTCAGAAGAGCATTGTGTTAGATACTGGTAAAGGGAACTGAGAGAGTGTGACTGGAGCACTGATAACACATGCATAAAAACGATATAAAACTGAAGCATTTCTGTGTGCTACATGTGCACGTTTTTTTCCTACTACAAATATTAATAAGTACTTGGAAATTTCACAAAATAAAAAAGTTATCCATTTGGGGTAGTTGATGTAAAGATGAGGTGCATGACTGACTGCAGAGCAGGATGGACTAATTTGAACATAAGCAGATCTTGAATGTCCTATAATAGACATGTTTTAAATGACAAAACGTTCAGTATAAATGTGTATTCACTAATGACTGCTATCTTTTTGTGTCGTTAAGTTGCTTATCCATATTATAGATATGCATCTGGCACCTAATGAACAAGTTCAAGGACGGAAAACTCAGTAAGTGTCGCCTTGACCAATAGTCAAGTGGTCCCCCACAAGGAGCCTACTCCTAACATCTTGATAGCACTTATAAGTCTATTTACAAGACTGTAGATCTACTAGCTTACTATAGCTTTTTGTATTCTCTTGCTTATTTATTTTTTATTCCTCCCACTTACATAGCCCCTAACACACTGAATAGAGGAATAAATTGGAGAGCACTCAAAGTCACTTACATCTCTCATGTCCCAGGATACAGAAAGGAGTAGTGTTCTAGTAACTAAAGCTCTTTCAAGTCAAGATGACCTCCTTGTGACCTAATGAGGCATAAGTGTCCTTCTTCAAACAAAGCCTGGATAACAGCTTGTTTAAAATGTGGAGAAAAGGAGTCCAAAGTCACAAAAGGATGGTGAATGAAGCATACTTAATTATAATTTCCATCTTGCAGAGTGTAAACCAAAACAGACAAAAGTATGGGAAACAAGAAGGAGAGTATACAAAGGAGAAGAGGCCCGTGAAGGGCTTGAACTGCTTCTTTATGGACTAAAATGAAGCTATTGCAACTTCACAGTGGCAACACCTGGAAATCACAGTGCAGCACTAACTATATTAAATGCTTCCCATTGGTTGAGCACAGCCAGAAAATGTTTTTATTATTATTATTGTTACTCAAAGTTAAAGTAGCCTGGGACTAAAAACAAACCTGAGATCCAAGGATTTTGAGTCAAACACAAAACAACTTCCTGTACACCAAGCAGAAAGCTGTGAGATCGGTGATACTGGCATGCATAGTTCTGCTCACTGACAATTGTCGCCTGTCTATTCCATCCTTGGCCATCATCACTGCCAGCATCCTCCGAGGCATTGCCACAAACTGCAAGGACCTTTATTGGATTCAGACATGGCAACACTGAAAGAGAAATAGTTGTGGGGGGAGGGGAGAGAGAAAAAGGTTTTATTTCATCTTGCACATCCAGGTACTATTCCTAAAAGGAAGTCAAGGCAGGAACTGAATCAGGACAGGAACCTGAAGGCAGGAACTGACAAAGAGGCCATGAAGGAGTGCAGCTTATTGGCTTACTTCTCAAGGCTTGCTCAGCCTGTGGTGGTAGGATCAGAATCCATCCCTGGTGCATGAGCAGGCTTTTTGGAGCCCACTACCTATGATGGGACACCTTGCACAGTCTTGAGGCAGGGGGAAGAGCTTAGACTTACCTCTACTGGATGTGGCTCCCCATGGGAGGACTTGTCTTCTTGTGGGGAGGGAGTGGGAATGGGTAGGGAGGTGGAGGCTGGGGGGGCAGGAGGAGGGAAGAGGAGGATCTTTGATTGGTATGTAAAATGAATGAAAAAAATTCTTAATTAAAAAAAGAAACAAGCCGGACGGTGGTGGCATACACCTTTAATCCCAGCACTCGGGAGGCAGAGATAGGCGGATCTCTGTGAGTTCGAGGCCAGCCTGGGCTACCAAGTGAGTTCCAGGAAAGGCGCAAAGCTACACAGAGAAACCCTGTCTCGAAAAAACCAAAAAAAAAAAAAAGAAACAAAAAGAGAAAGAAAAAATATTAGACTCATGATTTTCTCTTTCAAATCCTCTGTGATACAGCACTACAGACTAAACAGTGCTCAACTATGAACAATCTCGTGTAGTTTAACCTGAAACCATGTGAACTGGCCCTTTGTACATTTGAAAGAAACACCAAAGAATGCTTCATCTTTCTGGAGAATTTAAATAGATTTTTTTTGTTTCATAAAAAACAAGTTTTACTTATTTGTTTATTATCTATATGTTTGTGTGTGTGCGCATTTGTGGGTTTGTGTGCACTGTTGTATGAAATGGCCCACAGAGACCAGAATATTTTATCAGAGCCCATAGAACTGGAGTTAAAGATCATTGGGAGCCAACATATGAGTGCTGAATCTGGAAACTTTACAAGTTCAGCAAGTAGTCTTAACTTCTCTAATAGATTTGAAAACAGTGTTGCTATTGACTGGATATTGAATGTTGTATGCCACATGCTTTGTTTGTTCAAGATGAACTTGCTTTCCACTTTATTCACTGAGTATTTAGAAGAACTTGATGAACCTAACATATCTCATTACTTATTGGTTATATAGTCTCTTGGGGGACTATATAATTTGTATTCTGTATGCTCCTTGAGCCACACAAGTGGCCAGGCCCCTCCCCAATGACTTCTAACTGCCAGGTTCTATCCACAGAACACTCTAATTATCCTAACTGCTGGACCCTGCCCCTACCCTACAGAGTAAAAAGCCCAATCTCTGGACATGAAATACCACCAATTCCCACCCTGGAAAGCTTCACCCTGAAAAGTTCCAGCCCCTTCCCAAGAACCTCTATATAAGCCCTGTATCCTGCTGCATTTGCTGCCATTTCTTACTCAAACAGAGGCAGCTACCCTCCTGGTTTTTTCCCTCCCAATAAATCTCTTCTGTGAGGTTTGTTGTGCAGTGTGACTTTGTGGTATCCTTGACTCTTGACTGCCAGGATACCTTTCCATCCAAGCTGTAATGCTTATATGTTCTCGCCCATCTCCTTCCCCCATCCACCTGTCATACTGGTGATTGAACCTGGTATTGCCCATGCTATGCAAATATCCTACAAATGTTCTACACTCCCAGTCTTGGGGGGAGTTTTAAAAGAAAAGAAAAGTGAAGAAATGATATGTGACACACACTACATTTTAAATGAGATATTGTTTAAATGTTTCCATTGAGACAGTGATTCTGAAGAAAGTTTGAGAATGAGTTGACTCTTCTAATGGTTTTATTCTAATATACTTATCATACCTTTATTCTAATTCTTCTAATCATTTTAGCTCCCTTAAATGACCACCATGATTTGCAGCCCCAGAGGCAAGAAGTGGTACAAATCTAAGTGTTTACCTTGTTTTTAGAATAGCAGATTAGAAAGCAAGTTATAGATATTGGAATAAGATACAAGATTCTGAGTCAGAGGCAAAACAAAACAAGGCAGCCACCACTCATAGTAAAACAGGTGAATGGGCTTCTGGGACATTATTCTCCCTTCCTACTCATTCCTCAGATAATGATGCATAGAAAAGACTAATTGGGTGTTGCATGCTCAGTAGGTCTGTGCCACAGCCAAAGAACCTGGTGCTTAGCAAACCCTTAATGTTAAAAGATATTGATCACGTGGATAGAGTCATATAAGAAAGATACCTTGGAGGACAGCATGGATGGAGTCATCCAGACAGACATGCTGGAGGAAGGCAGTATTGACCTTCTGATTTGAGAGAAGCACAGTCTCTGAAAAAAGTATAAGACAAAATACATTCATAATAATGGGCAGTTTTTGTCTAGGAATATTGGTCTTAGATTTTAAAGTATAAATATGATAGCAAATACTTTCCTTTAACTTTTCTATTTATATACTTATATAGATGACAGAAAGGCAGATAAGGTCGTTATATGGATGGTGCATAGATGGATGACAGGTAGAGATAGGTAGATATACAGAAGATAGTTGATACATATACATCATAGGTGATAGATAATTACTAATAAATAGACTAGATATACAGTTTCAAAGTCTGAAGTATCATTTGTAGTATTGGAATGATATTGATTTCATATAGATACAAATGAAATTATTTTGCACTTTTAGAAGGATATGTGGGAAAAAGAAAAGGTATCTATATTATGGTTAATTATTTTTAATAATGTAGACCAATTCACTCTAAATTCCTCACACATTATAAGGATTTCTGCAGAATTGATGGAGTGTCCTTCTCTCTTTTTCTGGGAACATTTTAGAGTCACATGACAATTGAGCATCTGGACTATGGAATTTGTCCAAAGGCAGATGCTGGCTTTCTGGCTTTTTTGGTCTTGTTTCTTCTGAATGATACCTACCCTTTGTAAGTTGTAGAGACTTACTCCAACGAAAACTATAGGCAATGTTATTAGTAAATTTTGGGACTTTCTCCATTTGGTATGTTTTAAACATGCAAAACATCAGCTAGTATTAAAAATCTACAGAGTTATGGGGACTCAGAGATGGCTCAGCAATGAACAGTGGTCCTGCTCATGCAGAAGACCCTTCCCAGTTCATTCCCTAGCACCCACATGGAAGCAGCAAACTGCCTATAACTTCATTTCCAGGTGATCCTACATATTCTTCTGGCCTTTTCAGACATTATAGGCACTTACATACAATCAGGCAAAAGATTCAAATCACAAAATAAAAATAAATAGTTTTTTTAAAGAATGCAAATTTAGGAAATACAAAAATGCATTAATAGACTGCAGAAGCCTTTCACTAGGTAAAAGCACCATTGGCATCTTGGTTCGTCTACTAGAGGAGCTTATGGAACACAATTAGGTGGTTTATTCTTCACTTTGCATTCCAAACTATTCTTCATTCTTAAAACTGTGTCAAGTGCATTTCTCACGTTTGTCAATATTCTATAAACATCATGTAGATGTATCAAATTTCAGGTAACAGAGATTGAACCTGTTGCCATACATAAATTTCCATAATTTTATACATATCATTGAGATGAACATCATGTATAAAATGAAATTTTAAGGAGCTGAATTGGAAGGTTAAAGAGAGTGAGCATCCTAAAAGCCTTTGAGATGTGGTGCTGGATTGTCCTCCAATGATGAGCAAGAATGAGGTCATCTCTCCAAAGAATGACTCAAGCTGTTGTGTAGCAACAGCCAAGCAATGGAGAAAGTGAGAATGAATCAAAATAGCACTCAAATTTGATGTGCAGAAGCTCTCATGAATATTGTTCAAATGCAGATGCAAATCTAGTCCTAAGCACTATATATCCAACAATCCCCTAGGGATTGGTGATGTTGCCTGCTGGTCCTTGGTGGTGACCCTGTTTTGAATAGCAAGAAGTGAGAGAACCATTCTAGTAGAGGATATAAGTGGTCATAGTGACTTACATCAGTGCCTAGTAATAGTGGTTGTGCTGTCTGATATATTGTGAAGATAAAGTTACAGAGAGTTGATTAAGGACTGAGGAAAAGGTGAATGATAACTTTGATAAGGTGTACAAGAGGAAGCAAGGGCTGTTAATGGAATCAGAGAACACAGCAGAATGAAACACCTGAGCATATTGGCTGTGATCTCATTTTTCTTGAACATAAAATTTGAAATGTTTAATATTAGACATCCAAATGAAAATGATGATTAGCACTTGAAAATGCAAGTCCAGAGCTTAGGAAAGGTGTTCAGACAGTAACACATATAATTAAGACTTTACTATATGTGAATTTTTGAAAACATGCAAACAAACTATGGAAACAAAATTCTCCAGGCTTCTCAAATGCATATCTGTGTGAGTGTATTTGTGCATAACACATATGTTATGAGAATTGCAAGATAATATTTCCTTTCATCATAGTTTGTAATTCTTTAGTATGGGAAATTGTTAGAAACTTTAGAAATATTTTCACTCAGTTTAATTTAGGGAAAAGAGAGCAGACAGTGCAGTGATATGTTCACGGTCTGTCAGAAGGAAGTGAATCCAGTCATTGAGTGTTACAGTGCTTTGCACTACAGGCTTTCTGCCTGTTGCAGTCTTTGACACTTGCTTAAATTGCTGTTAATAAAGCTCTCCTCTCACGAGTTACACAACTTTCCAAAAGAGATTATAACATTTGGCCACTGTGATGGTTGGAAAGATTAAACCAGAAAGTGGTTTTAAACTGAGAGCTAATGTTTACACAATAGGATCTTGCCATTTAATAATTTAAAATAAATTTTGGCTTTTAATAATGAGCGTCATTGTTATCTTGGCTAGAATTATTTAAATAGTGGTGATATTTGGGTCCTTTTGTTCCTTTGTATGTAGGTGAGGACAGACTAGACAAGTTAAAATGCATAAAAATCTTTCATAAGGACAGCTAAAACATAATTAGATCAGTTATATTTAAAGAAAGGATAGTGAAGAATTTTTTATGGAACAGAATTCTCACTAACTTTGTAATGGTGATTGAGATAATTCATTGGGGAAAATAACTAGGAAAAAAGTCCCCAAGAAGTAAAATGTTTTGCAAAGAATACCAATACATAAAGAATTCCACTACATAGTAATAGCAAGATGCTGTGCTAGATACATTGAAATCTGCAAGGTTCTAAAAACTAAAAGACAAAACCAGTAAGGTTTGACTCTGCGTTTTATGGTTGGGTAGAGTAAACTGCTTATAGAAACAAAATGGATCTGTGGTGGGCTACAAATAGCATCTATAAATGAAGAGACAATGGAGTTAGTGTAAACTAGAAAAAGTACTTCTTGGTTCAATTTAGCAGTCCACTTCACAATCCCATGTCTCTTAGCAGCTATTGTTTGGTTATTAACACTCAAAAAAAAATTCAAAATCAACACAATAACATACAGGACCCAGACTCCCTGTGTATTTCCTATCCTTACATGACTTTTTCTTTTCTATTACTTTTGCTCTCTCTAAAGACTTTACTATTTCTAAACTATTTCTTTCTTTCTATGACTGTTAATACCTGTATTCATTCTTTCTTAAGCCTATATACATTGTAAAACACACTGGAATCTGTTTAGAGTTTTTGTTTGTTTGTTTTGTTTTATTTCTTTTCTAATCTGGACCTCTTTTAGTCTATTTTGACTATGTGAGCAAACCTTTAGACTACTAAACAGTATGGACCTCCACAAGGCTTTGGTGGCTGGCTCCACCCACTTCTGGGATCATGAAAGCCAAGCCTAAAACTTGTTGTCAGGTCAGAGGTGCGTGACCAGGAAGTGCATTCAACCTTCATAGCTGTAGGAAGCCTGTGGCATGACTCATAATTGGTCTTAATAATAAAAATCCAGAGTCATACATAGGAGTAAATGCTGGAAGATCAAAGAGACAAAGGAGCAAGCCACAGCCACTTCTCCCTTCACCAACTCCTCAGCCTGAAAGGGGGCTGAGCTTCTGTCTCCACCCACCTCATATTCCTCTCTCCACTCAGCCATATCATTTCCTGTATCATCCTCCTTAGTGTTGGGATTAAATACATGTGCCTCCCAAATACTGGGATCAAAGGCATGAGATTCTAAGTGCTAGAATTAAAGGTGTGTGCCACCACTGCCTGGCCTTTATGGTTAACTAGTGGCTAGCTTCTCACTCTGATCTCCAGGCAAGTTTTATTTGTTACAACACAAAGAAAATACAACCACAGAAGCTAGTACCTGCTTTTGCTACAAGCAGTTTTTACTTAGCACTGCTGGCTTAACAGCACCTACCTCTTAAAGGAGACATGTCCTTTTTTTTTTTTTTAAGCTTTCTCATGCCCTACGGAAATTTGAGCCTCACATTGGGCACCAAATATTGTTGTTCATTTTTTAGTCTTTGGCTCTTTTGGGGGCCTGTCACCCAGCTCCCAAATGAATCACATGGAGGCTCATTATTAATTATAAATGTCTGGCCTTAGCTTGGCTTATTGCTTGCCAGCTCTTCTTAACTTTAAATTATCCCATCTACCTTTTGCCTCTGGGCTTTTTTCCTTTTCTTACTTCTGTTTATCTTACTTACACTCCATGACTGGCTGAGTGTCTGGGTGGCTGACGCCTGATGTCCTTCTCCTTCTCTGACTACTTCTTTTTTCTTCTAGATTTCTCCTATTTATTCTCTCTGCCTGCCAGCCCCGCCTATCCTTTCTCCTGCCTTGTTATTGGCTGTTCAGCTCTTTCTTAGACCATCAGGTGTTTTAGAAAGGCACAGTAACACAGCTTTACAGAGTTAAACAAATGTAACATAAATGAATGCAGCACATCTCTGCATTATTAAACAAATGTTCCACAGCATAAACAAGCATAACACATCTTAAAATAATATCCTACAGGGGTTGGCAAAATGGCTTAGCAGTAAGGGCACTTGTTGTTCTTCCAGAGGACCTGAGTTGAGTTCCCAGTACCCATGTCTGACAGCTCATAACTGCCTGTAACTCCAGTTCCAAAAGATACAGTGCCCTCTGCTGGCCTCTGCAGGTACCTCCAGCCATGTGCACATACTCCCCTCCTCCCACACAATTAAAAATATTATAAATATTTTTAAATGAAAGAAATAGATGAAAATACCTAATCTTTAAAAAAATTATATTGTAAAATCAAAACTGAAAATATTTAAGATGACATCCACTAGAAGATAAAAGAAGTATTTTACTTACAACGTAACATAATGTCTTTGTCTTTCCAGATTTTTGTGTGGTTGGGGTAGTTTGATTTGGATTATTATTTTTTTAATTTTATTAATTAAATATTTTTTCATTTATTTTACATACCAACAGTTTCCTGCTGTGGGATGTTCTGTATGGCAAATGTGTTGCTAATAAAACACTGATTGGCCAGTGGCTGGGCAGGAAGTATAGGCGGGACTAACAGAGAGAATAAAAAGAGCAGGAAGGTGGAAGGAGATGCTGCCAGACACTGCCAGCCGCCGCCAGGACAAGCAGCATGTAAAGATGCCGGTAAGCCACGAGCCATGTGGCAAGGTATAGATTTATAGAAATGGATTAATTTAAGATATAAGGACAATGAGCAAGAAGCCTGCCATGGCCATACAGTTTGTAAGCAATATAAGTCTCTGTGTTTACTTGGTTGGGTCTGAGCAGCTGTGGGACTGGCAGGTGAAAGAGATTTATCCTGACCGTGGGCCAGGCAGGAAAACTCAAGCTACAGTTTCCCCTCTCTCCTCTCCTCCCATCCTTCCGCTCCCACCTACCCCCCCCCCACTTTTCCTTTGTCTCCCTTCAGAGAGGTGCAAGCTTCCCATGGGAGTCAACAAAACATGCCTCATCAAGTTGAGGCAGGACCAAGCTCCTCCCCCTGAATCCAGGCTGGGCAAAGCAACCCAGCATGGGGAATAGGTTCCCAAAAGCCAACTTCCCAGAGCCAGGGAGAGGTCCTGATCCCACTGGTAGAGGCCCCACATACAGACCCAGCCACACAACTGTCACACACGTGCAGAGGGCCTATGTTGGTCCCATGCAGGCTCCCTAGCTGTTGGTCCAGAGTCCTTGAACTCCCATGATCTCAGGTCAGCTGTTTCCGTGAGTTCCTCTGTCATGACCTTGACCCCACTGGCTCATACAATCCACCCTCCCTATCTTCAGCAGAACTCCTGGAGCTTGGCCCAGGGTTTGGCTGTGGATCTCTGCATGTGCTACCATCAGTTACTGGATGGAGGCTCTCTAATGACAATTAAGGTAGTCACCAATCTAATTACAGGAGAAGACCAGTTCAGGCACCCTCTCCACTAGTGCTAGGAGTCTTAGCTGAGGTCATCCTTGTGAATTCCTGGGATTTTTCCCTAGAACCAGGTTTCTCCCTAACCCCCAAATGCACCCCCCCAATAAAGACATCTCTTTCTTTACTCTCCCCCTCTTCTCACCCCCAACCCACCCAAAAAGATCCCTCATGCCCTCCCACCCCATTTACCCAGGAGATCTCTTCTATTTGCCTTCCCAGGGAAATCCATGCATCCCTCTTTGGGCCCTCCTTGTTACCTAACCTCTCTGGAGCTGTGGATTATAGCCTGGTTATCCTTTACTTTACACTTAATATTCACTTATGAGTGGGTACATACCATGTTTGTCTTTCTGGTTCTGAGTTACCTCACTCAGAATGATTTTTTTCTAGTTCCATCCATTTATGCGCAAATTTCATGATGTCATTGTTTCTTACAGCTAAGTAATACTCCATAGTGTAAATGCACCACATTTTCTTCAGAGTTGGATTATTTTAATGTGCAGAAGCAAAGTATACTAACCACAATGAACTTTTGAGAGACTTTTGGATATTCTAGCTACTGTTTTAGAGAATTATATGGTTACTTAGATGCATAAAATAACATCTGTCAAAGGAACTACAAATTTAAATTGGAAAATGAAGAAAAATGAGAAAATACAATTAAAAATATAAAGTACAAGTATCTTAAATCTCCAAATAATTTTCATAACCAGAAAAATGTAGTTTGTCAAATTAGAAATTCCTTTATCCTTGGATGGCCAAAAACGACATCACTTTGGCTGGAATACAGGCTGAGCCTTGAAAGATGGTCATTCAGAAGAAGTGGCCTACAAAATCTGTCCAGAAGAATAAATAACAAAATTAATACTGATGTATATATACTAATATACAATATACTTCTGAACACATACATTAAGAAAAGAATAGCAAGAATATGAGACAAGATTATGGTTTTGTGTTATGATATATATGGGGGGCAAGTTTGAAAGAACCTGCAAAATTAAGCCCATTCATGATGCTGGAGGAATTCTTGACTCCATGGTATTTTAAGACAGACTTATCTGTGTCTTTGCTGCCTGTTAGAGTTTAGAGCAATTATTTGAGATAAATATTAACTTAGACGGATGTCACTAGTTCTAGGAATAGAATGATCAAATTTATGGTGGAATTTATTTGTGTATACTCTTAAGCAGCTTTCCTTTATTTTAAATATAGTTAATAAAAATTTTAAATCTTTATATTTCCTTAAAACAAAATTCATTTATTTCATATAACTGGGGTAGTGGTTGTTGTCTTGTCCCATCTTTCAAATAATAACATTCATTTTAATTTATTTATAAAACTATTAATCTATCTTTAATTTGCATTTTTTTATTCTCCATCAAGATATTTCCTTCCCTTTGAGAGTCACATCTTCAGCTGGACAGTGGTGCTGCATGCCTTTAATTCCAGCACTCAGAAGGCAGAGGTAGGAGGATTTCTGTGAGTTTGAGGCCAGACTGGTCTACAAAGCGAGTTCCAGAACAGCCAAGAATGTTACACAGAGAAACTCTGTCTTGAAAAACCAAAAAGACACACACAAAAACAAAACAAAACAAAACAAAAACAAAACAGAAAAAAAGAGTCATGTCTTCTCTCAAGGAAGGTTTTCTATGTATTCTCATTAGGTAACTGACTTTTTCTTCATGCCGTTGTACACAATTGGTTCACTAAACTATAATTCCCCGTATAAAAGTGTGCTGAGAGTTATATTGCATTCACTTACATATTTTAGGTTCAGTGAACTGTAGATTTATTAAGAATTTTATGTTGAATTTTAAATTTATTATAGGACAGAGAAACTCTAATTATTAATATAAATGAAAGCCATTTTCTTTCTTGATTGATTTTAGAAGAAAGGATTATAATATTTATATTCATATTTAACATTAAAATATACTAATATTTAGTATCAAGTAATTCTAAAAATGATATTTATAAATGGATCATATGTCTTCCCTCTATTAATTAAAATATGAAAAAAACACCTGCTACATGATGGAAACACACACACACACACACACACACACACAAGCACACATTCCCAAGAGCCTTTGTTTTTTTGCTTATCTTACACAAAGAAGTAGTCACAGTTTGTTCTCTAGATGATTGACTTATCAATATCTGTGGAGTGCCCAGCACTGGAAAATGGAAATAGCACCTCCATCTGGGGCAGAAGGTAGATTTGCTGGTTGTCCAGAAATTGTGTGTCTTTTTGAGCCAAAGCCATGATCGGACATTGGGATGAGCCTAGGCTCGTCTTCTGTCATCAGGGCTGCTCTTGGTCCCTTGGGCATCAAGCTGCAGATATTGCAAGTCAGAGAACCAGTACCAGAACATGGCCACACTCACCATGCTCTTATTGCAGTGAATGACAAAGTCCTTTTGCTCCACACTGAACAAGGCTGTCTTCTGGCTATGTCCATGAAACTCTGGCAGCCTGGCTTGTTGGCTAATCAGTGCAAAAATGACAGAACGTTCAAAGACCCTAGCAGTGGGTCTCAATACCTTCTTGCATGTATAAAGTAAACTCCATTCCTTATACTTACGTGGCCACTTATCTATACTGAGATGCTTTTGTTTGAAGTAATATGACAGTAAAGAAACTCAGGAATAGGACATGTTTATCTTTTTAATTTCTACTGTACCATATACCTTGCTTCTTTTTCACTGATTGACAATACTTCTGTCTATGCCATGCCATTCTGCCTTAAAAAATTATCACTAACAATCAACTTCTACGTGATATTTATGCTCCCTGTACTAGAGGAATATTTTGAGAAATCCAGCTCTGAATTGTTGAAAATTTTTGAAAAAGTACATACAAATGTTCTAACCAAATGGTCTTTGTTATAAGACATACGGGAGCTGGGCTCGGTGATTAGTCATCATCTACTAAACAAAGAGTTCCTATATGCACAGGATGTCCAGAGAATTCTGGATGCAGTAGTTGTGGCAGAGATATTAATGGAGTAGGCATGAATTCTATGAACAGAGAACTTCTGGGCTATAAGACTAGATAAACATGTGAAACAATGATTTTTGAAGGAAAAACTGTGCCCTAAAAATCACGGTAGCTATCATGCTAGAGCAGTGAGGAAGCAGATGTTTCTAGAGATCAGCAGAATGTGGCAGTTCTGGTAACTAAGAGGACTCAGGGATCCAAGACTAAGCATTCTTGCAGCCAAACAAAAGTATTTCATTAGCACATACACATGCTGCCATAAAACTTGTGTTTTACTTAATTGGCAATACCCACATGGATTTGCTGTAAAGTGAATCCTAGAAACACTTAGCAGGGGTAGTTTCAGAATATTATGATTTTACCAGTTTATATTCCTATTAAATTTGTCTTATAATTACACCTGAGATCTCAAACAAAATTTATTATCTGAAATCTGATAAAATGGCACACTGTCAGTAATTACATATATCCTCAGATATGTTTTTTTAAATACACCATGGTTTTAACTTTTGGATTTGTGTTAGATAAACTTATTAATCACAGACCACATTTTTTTAAACATATAGTTCAGATAGTGGTCACTGTTTCTTCCTCAACATTTTTTCTACACTGCAAGCAAAGTATAAAATAAATCTATTCCTTCCTTTAAAGACATAAGAAAAGTTTGTAATATCAAACCTATTTGCTCATATTGAACAAAATCATGTCTAGAATATTAAAGAGAAAACATAAAAAACCTGCCCCTGTGTAGTTAGTGCAAACACAGAACTAAATTGATGTTTAAGATGTGTGCATTTTCTCTGCAATTCTGTATCACCCACCAACACACAGTTCATTCCAGAAGACAAATCCAAAGACCAAAATGCCAAACATAGCTTTACATTTCCCAATTCTATAATATCTTAGTATATTTAAATGGTATTATTACTTCATGGGTGAGCATTATTTTATCCCAAGTAAACGTGTGTATTCTTTGCTACCTGTCCCACATGGCTGTTTCTGGAAATACTAAGTGTCATAACAGAAAATGGAAAGCACTCAGCTTGGTAAAAAATTCACCTGCTTCAGTGTTTCCCAGGAAAAATGACTTGGATTTCCTTAAATCAGATGCCAAGAATTCTTGAAATTCTCATTTAATAGATCTTAAACTCTGTAGTCAAGCGGCGTCATACCACAATGGGGAAGCAACATGTATATGCCTGAATTTTTTTTTTTTTAGCATTACATGGAGTGTAAATGTTGGAGAGCAACAATGTCTTGAGCTGGAGATTAAGTCAAGCTGTCATGAATAATAGATGAAAGCTCACACTCAGACTGTCTTCTTCTTTATAACCCTCTCTGATAACCCAACTTCCACGAATAGGTGTCATTGGTATGTGAAGTGGAAAGTGTGAGACGTTTGCCACAGATGAAATGACATAAGCCTGTGTCTTACTTAGTAATAGCATATAAAAAAGTTTTTGTATGTTTATTAAGAACCTCTGCACTCCTCACCTAATTTTGTTGCATAGTTTTTGATGGCTACATGGCAAATACAATTTCAAGCCAATTTCTTTCAGCTTACCTTTATTGCCATGCCAAGATCAATCCATGTTGCCCCTTTGATGCAAGAAGAACCACACTGTGAGTTAAGTTCTGCACCATGCCTATGGCTTTTATCACTGTTTTGTGAAATACGGCCAAACACTAGATTAACAAACATTGCCTCACACCGAGCTATTTCCATTCATGCAAAGTATCAAATAGGTTATTAAACTGCTAGTCTAATATGCATATATATATATGTGTGTGTATTTTTGTCCCATGTCTCCAATGCCGCATTTTAGTTATTGATATTTATTACTTAGCTGAAAATATGCATTAACTTAAACGTTCTCTTAAGTATTTACTTTATGTCAGCTTTATATTTTTCTGTTATCCTATTTTATTATCCCTTCATTTTATATTGTTTTATTTATCATCAATCATATGAATTATTGATGGTATCGTAATTTGGCAGTATAAGTCATGTTTCATCATCTCCGCTCATGGCAATTATTATTAACATGATGGACTGATGAACTTGTAAGTTTCACAATCAATTACACAGACCTGGATCAGAGTTGAGATGCTCAGTCAGGATTGGGAATTGCCACACTTCCTTATTCTGGCTCCCTTTCCCTGTGGCTAACAAAAGGGCTCAGCAATGAAACATGGCTTCCAGAGATGAAAGTGTGAGGGGAGGATGGCTGGGTATTTAAACTATTCTGGTGCTCCACTATTCTGTTTCTCAGTGCAGCCTTTACAGAGCAGCCTTGCAGTCCATGACCTTCACTTTGTTCCTTCATACTAAAAAGTAATGAATTCCCATTGTTTCTAGTCCCATGGATGTTTTACCATCCTTTATAGGTTTTCTGCATATTGCCTATTTTCTCTACTGATAGTCCAGTCAGTGAATCATCTTGAACTGAATTCTGAATATACCATCCCCTTCCTTTTGGGATTTTAACTGGTATACAGTCTTCCTACTTATTCTAAATCCTGCCCACCCAGATTGGTGCCTTTGTGTAAAACAATAAAAATTCTTTACCTAGCCCTACTCAGGATGTAGGCATAGTTTAGTAAACACAGATTACTTACTTTTCTCCATCTAGTTTTTTATCCTGTGTTTCCTTTTACAGACATAATGGAAGAATAGAAAAATAAAATCAAAATTGAAAAATAGAAAATCAAAGCAATGAATGGAAGGGTCACTGCTTCTCATACCATGTGTTTATACTGCAGACTCCTTTGCTAATATAATTGCACATTAAGAAAGTGGGGAGATGGGTCCACACTTAAAGCCTGGCTATGTTAGCAGCAAGCTTGAAGACCAGAGACATTGGATCCCCAGAATTCATGTAAATGTCAGTGGGCCTGGCAGCCCAACTGTAATTCCAGAGCTGGGAAGCAGGAGAAAGAGGATCTCCTGAGTAAGCTATCTAGCTATATGAGCAATATCACAGAGCTCTGGGTTCAACTGAGAGAGCCCACATTTATGAATAGGCTAAGAGCAAGGAGTGGAAACTCCCATTAGCCTCAGGCTCCACGCATATGAATTCTTATACACATAGCTACATTCACCCACAAGTGCACTTACATCTCAACACATGCATATATACACACACACACATCCACACACACACACATCCACACACACACATCCACACACACACATCCACACATCCACACACACACACACACACACACACAGACACACATCACATCACATCACATACATACATACATATATACATACATACATACATACATACACATGAAAAAAACAATGTGGTTCCATTTATTAATTTTTTCAGTTACAGTTTTACATGACTTCATTCAGACAAAGTAACACCATAAAGTTTAAGCATTTTAATCTCAAGAAAGCAATGGGTCTTGTGTCTGGTTTTCTGAAGAAAATATTGTTGTCTTTTATATGTGTTCATTTATTTTTCATTGTATCATTACATAATTATGTGGGAAAGATCACAACTTGCATAGGTGTTTTTTCCATGATGGAAACTCACACGAGTACCTTAAACTGCTATCTGTTACAAAGGAGAAATTTGCAAGAACTTGAGAATAATTAGGTCAGAAAACTTTGGATGTTTCCTGGAAAGCAGGTGGGAGATGGATGAATGAGGGAGACTGAGGGAGACATTCATTAGGATAGAGAGCGTTAGAGGGGAAGTCAGCATAAGGTGGTTGTGGAAAGGAACTTGTAGGTACAAGGAAAGAGCTCCAAGGCAGTTGGGAAATGCCTGGGATGCATTCTTATCAATTTGTTTCTTCATTTCACAGTGCAGTCACATTTTAATGTTTACTGTAATTATAATCAGGCAGTGGTCTCTCTTCCATTGTTTCTAATTACTTCCTCCATAGCACAAGCTAGTGGTATAACTATAAAAATCATCTATGGAACAACTCTAGATTTCTAATCACAGCTCAGTCCTTTGCACAAGAATAGCTCACTGAGCATCTCTGCCTTAATGCCAAATCAGCACTGCAAATTCAAAAAGTGTTCCTTGGTTGACCTGTGGCTCTCACCATCTCAGCCGAACACATCACCCATCCATTACTCCAGCCCCAAATCTTAAAGTTAAGCTTTGTAGTTCTGTATGTATTCAATTAATCAGGAAATTTCGTAGATTCATAATGTAATTATATGCTATAAACTCCATGCTAACCCTGTGGTCAGAAATGTCACCTTTCACTGTTAAATGAAGTTATTAGTCTTTTGGAATGCATATATTCACTACTAGACAATGTTGAACTCTTTCCAAAATTACATTTTCCTAGTAACAAAAAGAAAATGTCTCCTGTAGTGGGAAGTTTCTCTGGTCCCACCAGGCCCCATGATCCTGTAGCTGCTTATAAAATAATCACTCAGAGGCTTATATTAATTACCAACTGTATGGCCTGTGGCAGGTTTGTTGCTAGCTGGCTCTTCCTTCTTAAATTAATCCATTTCTATTAATCTATAAGTTGCCACGTGGCCATGACGTTACCGGTCTGCTGGCATCTTGCTGCTCCTTGGGCAGTTGCCAGTGTCTTCCTCACTCCACCCTTTTTCTCTCTGTCTCTCTACTTGGATTTCCCGCCTGGTTGTAAACTTTCTTGCCATAAGCCAAAACATCCTTATTCACTAACCAATGCGAACAGCATATATTCACAGCATACAGAAAGACACCTCACAGCAGCTTCCCTTGTTCAATATCCTCAAGAATAGTCATTTAAACTGTTATCTTTCTGGTTATCATGCAGGGACAACACACTGTGGTTTTAATTCATATTTTTCAGTCACAGAAGCTGAGCGTTTTCTTCGTCCATTTATCAGCCATTCACTGAACATTTTTCCTGGCTTGTCTGGAATCACATCACTTGTTGAGACTAATGAAATAAAAATGTACATCCGTGTGTGTCCCTTTACTTTTCAAACAATAGTTAAAATATAACAAAACTAGAATGTTTACATTTTCATTCTTGCAGACTTTGGATTTCTGTGATAAATGAAACACCCATTTGACATCCCACTTATTTATACTCCACATGCAGTATTTCAATCACTTTGTGCAATTCTATTTTAATCTCCCCAATTCAGTTATGATAGCAATTTTTATGTTTATATTATAAAACACAGATGCATTACTACGTGATTCCTGCATCAGCCTGAACTCCTCTTTCCAACTGCAATATGGAAAATGTCAATATCTAATAATAGTATCTGTCAATTTATTTAACAGCACCCTAAGAGGGATTATCTTTGGGTAAGGTTGAGACATTAACCTCTAAGTACTTCATTATCATTAGTTGAAATTAAAACATTTACTCTTTCCTAACTCATTTTAACAGATATTATTTCTGTTTTTTCTTTTAATTTTGAGTTTATAATATAATTACATGATTTCTTCCTTTTCTTCCCTCAGAACTCTTCTATATTTCCCTCGTTTTCTTTCAAGTTCATGTCTTCTTTTTTCAGTAATTGTTATTACAAGAATATATGTATGTATATATACATGTTTCTAAATATATGTATCTATGTTTATATACATAGATACATATGTAATACATACATATACATATATAGAAATATATACATATATGTAGAAATATATATACATATATTTCTAAATGTAACTTGCTCAGTCTGCATAATGTTACTGGTATGTATGTTTCAGGGGTGGCCACTTTGGTATTGGATAACTGATTGGTGTGCTCTTCCCTGGGGAGACTGTTTCTCCCACTCTCAGCGTTCCTGAGTTGCCTGTCGTTCTTTGTGTAGCGTTGAAGCCTTGAAGCTTTCCATACATATTAGTAACATTGTATTACTGAGCAGGTTACATATAGGAAAATATATGTATCTCTATACATATATAATCATGTTATAATAATAAATGAAAAAAAAGTCCATGAATTTGAAGGAGAATTATGAGGGGTATATGGGAAGGTTTGGAGGAAGGATGAAAATGGAGAAATGTTTTAATTATGTAATAATTTCAAAAAGAAAAACAAAAAAACTAATTTACTATAATTATTAAATATGTATTTACAAATACATTTAATAATTTACTGTAGTGGTCAAATTACTATTAAATTTATTCATTACAGTTTGTTTATGGAAGATGTTATTTCATTGCCTATTTCTCATAATTTTGTGAAAGTTAACTAAAATAATAGAATCATAACATCCAAAGAGATCAGTAAGAGTTTATTGCTACTCTTTTTCATAGTTTTGCTTTGTTAGCTTTCTATATGATAACTTAGATATCCTAAAAAAAAAACCATCAAAAATCAAACAAACAAAACTTTAGAATTTGGGCCCTGAAGAATTATTTCATCATTCTATTTAAACCATGAGTATTTTAACTTCAAAATGTTTTCTACAGTACCTGGTATTTTAAATATTTTTACAAGTGTGTGGGTGTGATATAAATGTGGCTGTTGGCACATGTGGAGGCCCCAGGTTGACGTAGAATGCCTTCTTTAATTGTTTTCCACCTTATTTATTGAGTCAGTGTCTCTCACTGGAGCAGGTTGACTGTGGTGGACTCTTCTAGGCAGCCAGCTTGCACTGGGGAATGTCACCTCCCAGGTGCTGGCATTGCAGATGGGCCACCAGGCCTGCCTGGATTTTACACATGTGCGGTGGGCTCCGATCGCCTGTCCTCACACATGTAAGGTGAGCACTTTATACAGTAACCATCTCCCCAGCCCCAAATACTTTGCAAAGTTCTGTTTTGAAGCTGGTGTAGAAACAGTAACAATTTCCTGTGTTTATATATGATGTAAAAAAAAAAAAAAAGCAAAAAATAACTCCACCACGGTAGGGGTTATTTGTACTGCCTCTAGTTGTGTTTCTTGTTGTTTTTCTGATAAACCAAAGAATAGCCTATAAAATTCAGGTCTTCAATTTTTTTTCTTAACAACTCATTTTCTTCTAAGCACTTCCATTTTCTCTTCTCCTCTCAGCCCTCCATTGTAATCTCACATTCACAGTGAAATTTGCTGTCACTGGACCATACTGATTCATTCATGCTGAAAATTACGTTGCAGTTGTTATCTGTACTGCACAGGTTACGAGCTGTAGTTTATTCCCCTAATCACCAAGTAGGGCTGGGTCTATCAATCTTAACTCCCCAGCAAAGCTGTTTTCTCATGCTTCCTTGCTCATCACAAGGGGCCTAATTGCATTCTGCAATGCAGTAAACATACCATGAAGTTGCTTCAATGTAATTAAAAAGGGTGGGCACTCACATATGTCACGGGGTGTGGGGGGGTTGTCATGATAGTTCTATCTAAAAGAAGGATGAGGAGGTGGAGGGCGAGTTACTGTGCCAATCACTTAGGGTAAATAGCAACATTGTTTCTTCTTCAGCAAATAGTTAGCTAAAGTTTCTTCCCAGAAGAAATACTAAAAATGCTTTGCTTCATTTTTTTGGATTTTGATTGTTTATTTTTTATCTTTAAAAAAAAATGGTACCAGAGAGCACCTTGCAAGCTTCCCAAGGGAGGAACGAGACAACCAACAGTTCTAGTCAGCTCTGACACCTGTGAGGTATAAGAACCAGCATGACAAGATAAGCTTCAGGGCACAGTAGTGGCATACACATGCACACCTGGGTGGTAACCAACAGCTCTCCAATTGGACTTGCTTCATTTCTGAAGTTTCAAAAACGTTGAAAAAATATATAAACTCTTGTTTAAAATTTTTCTCCTGAACAACAATCTTTCCTTTCTCCCTCCTTCCATCCCTTCCTTGTTTTCTTCCTTCCTTTCTTTGCTGGAGAGTGACTCCAAGCTTCATACACTCCGCTGCTCACCTACATCCCTGGCACTCAGTTACATACTTTGTCTTAACTTCCAATATTTGAGACATTCTTCAATGATCTTAAAGTAATAGTCTTTTCAGAATGGAGTCATTTGAGAGTAGTGATTAAAATAACTGAAGACATACATGGAGGAAGCACAGACACACGTTTGTCCTGTATTGTAATTACAAGGCTGTCTCTTAATCACTTCTCTTTTATAGGTATTTGTGTTGCCCACTACTCTATTTTTCAATTGTAAAACATTATGAAATACAGGAACCCCCAAAGGAAAAGAAGATACTTTCACAAATTGTTTTCTCCATGAAATACAATATTAAAAAACATAATCTTAAATAAGCATTTAAAGAGAAATCTAGATTATTTTGAGAACAGCATTAGAAATTTCTTATGTACTTTTCATAGGAGGTTGATGGCTCCTACCTGCAGGGTTTTGAGTGATCTGAAAATTGCCTTGCGTATTATATTTAAATAACTATTATCACTTATCATATTCAATGGAAGAAGATGAAATTGTTTAAAGCTTGTTGTGTTCAGGAACTCACAACCACAGACACATTATGCCAAGGTAGCCAGCCCAATAGCATTCTGGGACAAAAGTAGATTCTGTCCCATAGTGCAAGATGAGACCATCCCTGGGAGCGTAGCTGGCTGGATTAGGAAAGTCCATTTCAGTCACATTAAGTCAATCCCGTGTGACCACTGGGTTTCTAAGGTGAAAGGTGGTCTTGGGACACAGTACTACTAGGTTCCTGGCAGGTAACAACCTGTACAGGTCAATTGGACTTAACTGAAAATAAACAGTAACAATATGTTGCTTTTAAAATAGCATGTGGAGAGTAAAATACATGATAAAATTAATATCAAGGATGGGAGAGACTAATTGGAATAATTCTAAGGCTTTTTCACTGTGAAAAAAGAGAATTGTTTTATAATAATATGTCTTTTATTAAAACAAATGATGCTAGAATAATTTCATACACACAGCCCATTAAATTAACCTTTATTTACACACTACACCTTACAGAAAACTAACTCAAAAGAGATTATAATCTTAAACATAAACTGCAAAATTAAAATGCTATAAGAAACCATGGAAACAAATCTTGATTTTGATTGTTTTGTATTGGGAAGAGTTTTTTGATATGATGTATAAGCATAGTCAAGAAAGGGAAAAACATCATGTGATTAGTATTAAATTTTTGCTATTCAAAAGTTTTAAGTTGAAAGGTCAAGGAAAGACCCAGGTACAAAAGCCTATGCAGTCTAGGGAAGGAATGAATGATGGTGCTTGGGAAGTAAACTAGATGATGGGGCCCTCCAAGACTGGCAGCAGCAGAACATGTACTACCCAGAGCTAATGAAGCCAGAGAATCCAGTGATGCCATTCCAACCAGAAAGAGCTAAAACTACAGAAGGGAGCATCCACGACCTACTTTGTTTGAAAGGAAAGCGTCTCCCAGCAAAACCACAGGGAAGAAAGACTTTCTCAGGAAGGAAAACATCTGCCCTTAGTCACCAGCCTCTACCACCTAGATGCCTGTGCTCCCATTTGGAATACAGAGCGGGCAAGGTACCTGGGCTGTGTGTTTCAGAGAAGCTAGGCTCTCAGAGAACCCAGTGGGAGAGACATAAAAGTGAATGATGGTAAGTGAATTGGAGGAAATAACTCTCAGATGCTCCTCTTTCTCACTTGGCTTCTATCCTCTGTTCCTTAAAATACAAAGAATCTCCAACACAGAAGAAATACAAAGTGTCACCACTGTAGCTGCTCTTTACAGATTTGCAAGGAAATGTCAGTTCAGTTACAGTCCCACTGGATTATAGATGGTGCAGGTGGTGACTTATTTTCCTGTTCACCACTAAGTGGCCAAGACTCCCTCTTCAGAGCACTTGAGGGAAAATTTACAGTGTCATGTGCTATAGCAACTTGACTAAGTCTAGAAGCCACTAAAAATGCAAGCTGCTGGCATTTCTACGACAGACTTTCTTAATCAGATTATTTGAAGTGGGAAGATCCACCCTAAATGTGGCTAGCAGCCCAGAAATAAAGAACACAGAAGAAGGAAACCTGGGTTTTTGATGCCTGCCTTCCTTCCTTCTGCTTCCTCCTCCTTGTTCTTTTTTTTTTAACTGTGTCATAAAGGATGTTGAAAAATTCCTTTTAATTACAATATAATTACATAATGCCTCCCTTCCCTTTTCTCATTCCAACCTCTCTCATGCCACCCATCAAATTGATGACTTCTTTATTGTTATTATTGTTTTATATATACACACACATACACACACATATAAATATATAAATACAACCTAAGTCTGGGTAGTGCGGTTTGTGTGTATGTGATTTCAAGGCTGACCACTTTGCATAGTACCAATCTCTCCCAGGGGCCCTTCATTGAGAGAGACTAATTCTCCCTCTCACAGCAGCCTTTAGCTATCAGGCAACTACTTTGATTATTCAGGTCTTGTTTAGATAACCATACAGCTCAAGTATTATGGGTATAGCTTCCTTTTCATTTCTAGGACACAAAGTCATACGGCAGACTTCCTACTCCTCTGACTCTTAAGATCTGTCTATTCTCTCTCCCATGATATTCCCTGAGACTTAGGTGCAGGAGTTGTGTTAGCTTGATTCTTGCTAACAGGTTTATTTGTTCCGTGGCTGCTGCATTCCTTCACTGATATTAAGACCTGCTTCATTGGGGGTCAAATATAGACTGAAGACCAGCATCTCTCCAGGAATCCTCCAAGCCTTAAGAATCATAGTGGGACTCCTGAAATTTCCAGTCTAATTGGCTGAGCAATTACCATATCCTTGGCCAATTCACATAGTGCTTGGCTTCCTCAGCTCCTGTGGAACCATGGTTCAACACTCTTAGATTTTGAATGCCTGTAAAACCACATTGCCACTTAAGATCTGCCACCAGCTTGAGATGTATCATACCTGCATTTACCATAGCTGCACCAGCTTCTGATGGGTCTGGTGACACAGCTGGATTGTTAGGAGACTGTTTTGAACTAGGAAAACAAAAACAAAATCAAACAAGCACTAGCGTTCTGCTTTCAGCCACTCTCCCGCTGCCTTTTCATGCTCTAGAGCCTTTTATTGATGCACGGCAATAACCTCTGTGGGAGATTCGGTTCCATCACTGGTCAGGTGGTCTTGGGTCATATAAGAAGGTAGTCTGAGCAAGTCATAGAAAGCAAAGCAGTAAGCAGATATCCTCCACGGTCTCTATGCCAGTTCTGCCACTCGGTTT